>CANSNZ010000638.1:0-127063 GCA_947646795.1 Beta lomatogona
GGTTAGTAGTCATAAATCATAATGTTGATGGTTATAACAGGAGTACATAGTAGGGCACATGGCACCCCTAATCCAAAGCAACTCGAGGCAATGGCCGCTCTCCTTCGGATGGTGTGATTAAGATTAATTTGGATGCTTCGGTAGGGGAGGATGGATGGATGGGTGGGTGGGTGGGTTTCTGTGTGGTCGCAAGGAATGAGATGGGGCAGGTTTTCTGGTCAGAGTGTCGTATAGTGCGTGCTTCGTGGCCGGTGGTAGTAGCGGAAGGAAAGGCGCTATGCTTAGCTGTGAAGTTGGCTCGTCTCCCTAATCATCCGAAAGTCATATTTGAGACGGATTGTCAGTCCCTTGATCTCGACTCTATTGTTGAAGATATCTCGTCTTTATGCAGATCTTTCGATGTAGTATTATAGTCTCATGTGCGTAGGGATGAAAACTGTGTTGCCCATCACCTTGCTAGACTAGTGCCTTTTGGTACAGAGCAAAGATGGGAGAATCATGTTCCCTCTGAAATAGCAAAAGTCTGATATACTACGTAAGAAACTTAAATGGTCATACTCATTCGACATTGTTTATACTGTATTGTCAGTTTCATTATATATGCATTAACAATATTATTAATTCATCTCTTAATTATTAATTCACACCATTCACTAAATCAAGTTACACCAGTAACTAATGTCTAATGGTATGACTAACCAATTATAAAACTTTGTATAAATTTTACGTGATAAAGGGAAATGAAAAACCCGAACAAGCTAAGAGAAATATGGAAAGTAAACTTGCCAACATGCTAGGAAACTTTTTTTATTAGACAAAGTAAGAAAAGTAACACAATTACGTTAGTTTGCAATTTGAAAACTTTACAGCTTATTACATGGAGTAGTAGTAAGTTACTTGGGAGAAAACGTTTCTTGTTCTTGAAAATCTTCAATCAAAGTTTATATGATCATGATCAAAATGATCAAAATGCTTGAGCACTTGACGTAATTCAAGATGTACATAAGTGAACTTGGCAAAAATCCAAATTAACTATAATGGAAGATAATTTGTCCCAAAAAATTACTAATTTGGTAAAAGATGTCTTTAAGAAAAATATCTTAGATTATGTTTTCCATTTTCTTCTGAATAATCTACAAAGTACCTGTTTTTTTAAAATATAACTACAAATTACTTAACATACTTAAGGTGTGTTCTCTTCACCTTTAAAAAATTGTTTAAGGTTTAATAAGTTCAAATTAGTTCCAACTTTATAATAAGTTCTAACAACTTATGAAATAAGCTTGAATAATAAGTTAATATTAACTCAGATTAGTTCTAATAAGTTGAATAATTTCAGATAGATTCCAACAAGTCCAAACAAGTTGACATCAGATAAGTTCGGAAAAATTAAGTATAAAAACCGCATCCCTTATTCTAGACACTCCCTTATTTCGTTCTCTTTTTGCTCTCATTCCCATTACCCGCTCCTCTATCATTCTCCCAAAAAGGGAGAAAATTGGCATAAAAGATTTTGTTTCTTTGGCTAAATTGAAAGTTTAAATACTCACTATTGTAACATATTACTTTCTCCATTTGAAATTTCAAGGAACGTTCACTTTTACACATTAGAAATTTACTTATAACATCAAAATTCATAAGTATGCAGATTATTAATGAAGTAATAGATCTGAAATCTTTCATAACGTTTACATTCATGCATTTTGATAAAAATATTTGGGAAAAAAGTTTCATAAACAAAATTACTTTTAAAATCTCTACAGAAAAAAGCTACTTTATAATATCTGGGAGTGCTTCACTTACTTAATAAGTAAAGGGTATGATTTCGTCTCAAAAGAAAAAAAATCAATGCACCTCTGCATGTAAGCAACTAAGTAATACTACTACTACACTATAATATCTACTTAAGTTGCTTCTACTTCTGAGTTTTTACTGTATTTGCAACTTATTATTTGGTTCATTTCAAGTTTATAAAAATTGTAGGAGAATAAACTGTAACTCAAGCAGCTACAACTCTTGCAGCTGCATTTTTGTTTTTGATTTTTGTCTCTCTTCTAGGTGAAATACTTGAAATTTAAAAATTTATCGATGATGAATGGTGATAATGGTGATTTTTTTTTTGCAGGTGAACTCTTTCATCGATGATTGAAGTAACTGGGTAAAATTTTCTTCGTTAGGAAAAAAATAAGTGCCTGTATTTCTATCATCTTTAAAGTTGAATTTTCCATTTGTTTTTCCATATATATATATATATATATATATATATTAATAGTTAATACATCCAAGTTTAGTTGTCACGTTACTAGTTTAAAATATATGAGCACGAATTGCATGAGCTCTTCATTAACTAAAGTCTTGAAAATTGATGTTATAGCTCTTTATTACATCCGGTTTTTATAGTGTAGTTCAATATCTGTTTCACTTTTTTTCACCAAAAAAACTGCTTGAAACATTTAGGTCTCGTTCTCCTCAACTTGAGAATTGCGTAAAAACTGGTTTTAATAGGTAAAAATAAGTTTCAAGCAGTAATAATAACTTTTCATTTATAACTTCATAATTTCATATAACAAATCCAACAGCAAATCAGTAAAAAACAATTTTCAATCTAATAGACTAATACAAATAATTTGCAATCAGTAAAACTCAGTTTTATTCAGGTAAAGGGTTTTTTTTCCTTGTGAAATCAAACCAAAAAGAGTAAAGATCATGAGCCTCATCAGAAGAAAGCTATCTATTTGACGATTTGGTATGTACTGTTGCAGAGAAAAGATAGCTGAAAAGTTATGGAGGCTCTGTGGACGATATTTTGTTGGCAATCTGATTGTGCAAAAAACAGAACTGAGGATAGTAACAACATCGGTAAAAATGATTCAGTTGTCCAAGTTACCCCATATGCTAAAGCTGGGTTGTTTAGTGAAATGCTATTCTGTTGGTTGAACCCTTTAATGAAATTGGGAAAGAACAAGACTCTCGAGGTAGACGACATACCGAAATTACGAGACATAGATAAAGCAGGATATTGTTACCTACAGTTTCTTGACAAATTGAGTAAACATAAAAAGGCTAAATCGCCGTCAGAATCTTCAATCTTGTGGACAATTGTTGCATGCCACAGGAAGCAGATTCTGATATCTGGGTTCTTTGCTCTTCTGAAGATACTCGCGCTGTCAGCTGGACCACTTCTGCTGTATTCCTTCATTCAGATTGCTGAGGGTAAAGAAGCTTTCAGATATGAAAGGTATCTTTTAGCAGTTGCACTCTTTGTTTCAAAGATCTTAGAATCTTTGTCACAAAGGCAATGGTACTTCCGGAGCAGATTGATCGGTGTTAAAATCAGGTCTGTGCTCACTGCAGCAATCTACAAGAAGCAACTACGACTATCAAATGTTACCAAGAGAATGCACTCGGGTGGTGAGATTATGAATTATGTAACTGTCGATGCTTACAGGATCGGGGAATTTCCGTTTTGGTTTCATCAAATTTGGACTACAAGCTTCCAGCTTTGTTTTGCATTAATTATTCTGATCCATTCCATCAAACTCGCAACTGTTGCATCATTTCTTGTGGTTGTATTAACTGTGGTTTCTAACGCGCCTGTTGCCAAATTACAGCATAAGTTCCAAACCAAGTTGATGGTTGCTCAAGACAGGAGACTGAAAGCTTGCTCAGAGGCTCTTGTGAACATGAAAGTGCTAAAGTTATATGCATGGGAAACTCACTTCAAGAATGTAGTCGAGGCACTGAGGAAAGTGGAATCAAACCGGCTATCAGCAGTGCACTTGCAAAAGTGTTACAACATGTTTCTCTTTTGGATGTCACCTGTATTGGTCTCTGCTGCTACTTTTGGGGCATGTTATTTCCTCCGAATTCCTCTACATGCCAGTAATGTATTCACATTTCTCGCAACATTGCGTTTGGTGCAAGAGCCAATCAGAGCAATCCCAGATGTCATTGCCGCGGTGATTGAAGCAAAAGTTGCATTTGCAAGAGTTGTGAAGTTTCTTGCTGCATCAGAGCTTGAGACTGAAGATATCAGGAAAATGGACAATAGGACCAGCATAAATCATGCCATTCAGATAAAGTCAGCAAATCTTTCATGGGATATGAATCTATCAAAGCCGACACTGAGAAAAATAAATCTCAATGTACATCCAGGTGAAAAAATAGCTATATGTGGAAAAGTTGGCTCAGGAAAATCAACATTAGTAGCAGCAATTCTTGGGGAAGTACCATGTATAGAAGGAACAGTAAGTTCCTTCAGTTACTTTGGCTTAACCAGCTCCATGTAAACCTAGTGATGGCAGCTAGAGTTAAAAAATAGCTAGTTGATTTTCTGAAGATAATTTTGAAAATTGTTCTTTCTTAACATCTGTTTCTCTTATAGGTGGAAGTTTCTGGGAGAATTGCATATGTTTCCCAGACAGCTTGGATTCAAACAGGGACAATACGCGAAAATATTCTTTTTGGGTCTGCCATGGAAACCCTAAGATATGAAGAAACTCTTTGTAGGTGTTCATTGTTAAAGGACCTTGAACTTCTTCCTTATGGTGACATGACTGAAATAGGGGAACGAGGAGTTAATCTAAGTGGTGGCCAGAAGCAGCGGATTCAACTTGCTCGGGCATTATACCAAGAAGCTGACATATATCTTTTCGATGATCCATTTAGCGCTGTCGATGCACATACTGCAACTAGCCTATTCAATGTAACTCTTAGACCTCAACCATGAAATTTTTATATCTTAATCTTTCTAAATGTTTACCTTATCTGAATTTTTACGTTGTCGCAGGAATATGTTATGGGAGCTCTTTCTGGAAAGACTGTTTTGCTTGTGACACACCAAGTTGATTTTCTTCCTGCATTTCATTGTTGTTTGGTGAGTCCTCACTTGACAATGCTTGTGGAGCTTTCATCTTCAAAAGCAGGCTATTCATTAAGCTTAGAGACTTTCTGCGCTGTTAAAACTAATAAAGCCATATTATGTATGCTACCCATGGCATGAGGAAATCTTAACAATGGATTGCATCACCATTAAAATATAATTTTTTTACAGAAAACAAGTATATATGTAGCAGGCTGGATTTTGACATATGCATAAAAATCATATACCAAAAACCAATATTTGAGTTTTAAGCTATCGGGGGAAAGATATGATATTTTTCTCAATTACAATGAATAATACTCCTTTCTCTCTCTTCTATTACTGATAACTCTTTCCAAAGTTTCCTAAGTCACGCTTCTACTTATAATAGGGGCCTCATTTTGTTATAAGAACAGGGGACACAATAATCTAAAAAACGACCCTGAATTATGTAGTATATAGTTTCTACTTTTTATGGTATTAACATGGGTACTAACTACCATTGAAACCTTGTAGTAATAGGCCAGTACCATTAGAAGGCTTCTTAGTAACAACGCCCTCGATATTAGAAGGCTTTTAGTAACAATGCCCTCGATAGAGTCCAAAAGGACACTGACTGATGGAGGTTTATCAGTCCTCATATGCATTGTTCTATCATACTGTCATCCAAATCATATCCTAACTAGCATACTTAATCTTTAGGAAAATTTACTAGAAAAACATCCCAAACAACAAGTCATTATTTTCCCGACACCTGCAAGTAAATTTATTTAAACAAACACCTAGAAGTGTTTTTCTGTATAACACGGTAACACCCCTTCATTGATTTGAGTCACTTAAAAGGTGTTCACGTTGATTAACATTAACTAACTCTTAGCAAGCATCTAATTACTATACATACCTTTGTGAAAATGGACTTGAAGGGGTGGTAGGTGCGAACTGTGAAGGGGATTTTATTAACCTTAACCACCTCTTAATTGATACATGCAGAGTTCTTTGCTGCACTAGTTTTGTATACGGTAGAGTTGTCTTCTATTTTAATCATCCATGAAAGGTGATTCTTCTTGTTTGCAGCTGATGTCAGATGGAGAAGTCCTTCAGTCAGGCCCTTATCACGAGTTATTAGCTTCAAGTCAGGAATTTAAAGATCTAGTAAATGCGCACAAAGAGACTGCAGGTACCGAGACACTGGCTGAAGTCAGCATATTTAAGAGAGAAAATTGTTCTACTACAGAGATCCAGAGAGCCAACATTGACAGCGTTGACAGCGAATATCAAGCATTGAGCAAGGATCAGTTGATAGATCAAGAAGAAAGAGAAGTTGGAGACACGGGCTTTAAACCATACCTGATATATCTGAATCAGAAAAGAGGCTATTTTTACTTCTCTATTGTTGCTCTTGCATCTCTCACCTTTTCGATAGGCCAAATATTTCAGAACACTTGGATGGCCAAAAGTATTGATAATCCTCAAATCAGCAAATTAAAACTAATTGCGGTTTACCTCATTATTGGATTCTGCTTGACAACCTGTTTACTTGTAAGATCTCTTGCAATGGTAACATTAGGGATGGATTCATCAGAATCTTTGTTTTCTCAGTTACTTAGCACTCTATTTCAGGCTCCAATGGCCTTCTATGACTCCACACCTCTCGGACGGATATTAAGTCGGGTAAGTATAAAGTTCCCATACGCTATTCAGCTATGATCACACAGGTTGGTCTTATAGTATGATTTTAAAGTAACTTCCCTTGTAACTTAAAACTCTGCAGATCTCTTCGGATCTGAGCATCATTGATCTTGATATCCCCTTCACCTTCCAAGCAACCTTTGGAGCTACTACAGCTGCATATGCTAGTTTAGGAGCATTGGCTGTCATGATTTGGCAGGTCTTATTTGTCGCCATACCAGTCATTTACATGGCAATACGGCTGCAGGTAAATTCTTGAAGGATCTCCCAAAATGTAACTTACGTCTCAACCCATCTATGTAATCAAAAGTCCACATGAGTCATTTATAGCTTGTCTAAAAGTGAATATATTAAACTTTGAAAAGTATGAAAAGGAGAGTTGGCAACCAATGAAAGAGGATGAGAGTAACACCATTTCAAGCCTGAACGAGGTTCCAATCCAAAATCCATTGGCAATGGGAACTGGGAAGAGTAAACTCCTCGAGCTTATAAGTTGGTAATTATCTCTCCTTTTCTCCAATGTGGGATAACATGCATGTGCACACATATAGGGATCAACAGATTGTCATACATTACATTGCCACACGTAAAAAAAAACCATTGGTAAATATTAGCTACCTATTCAGCATATTCTATCCCAAAATTATCGCTATCTGTATCACAAATCGTCGAACAACTCTGATATGGAGGAAGTATCTGCTGATAAATCATTTCAGTAAAGTTCCTGCTTTGGTTTTGTAATAAATACAGGAAATCAACCAGTTCCATAATATAGTAGGTGCTCTTCTTAAGCTTCAAGAAAGTTTACATATATCTGTTTACTCTACAAATTAGTTAACAGATTTTCTAAAGGCTGACTATATATTCAGGAGAAGCCATGGTTTAGCAGTTGCACAACTCATGGTACAGAAGGAATTTTTTCCATCTCGATCTTTGTTAAACTCTTAACTGCAAATATATTGTTAAATGTGTTTATTGAATATTTGAACTTATTTTAAGGTTTAAAACCTATATACTCTATGAAACATGTGGACAGCAATACTATTTTGCAACTGCAAAAGATTTGATGAGACTTAATGGGACAACAAAGTCTATGGTTGCGAACCACTTGGCTGAATCTTTAGCTGGAGTCATGACGATCAGAGCGTTTCAGAAGGAAGATCGTTTTCTTGCGAAGAATCTCTATCTTATTGATACAAACGCAAGCCCGTTCTTCCACAATTTTGCAGCGAACGAATGGCTAATTCAGAGGATTGAGATCCTTAGTGCCACTGTTCTCGCAGCAGCAACACTCTACATGGTTTTGCTTCCTCCCGGAACTTTGAGTTCAGGTGAGGGTCTCTCTCGTTCTCTGTCTTTCAGGGGATTTCAGAGGCTAATAATCTTCCATGTGCACTTCTGTGATGCAAATCTTAATACAACCAATAATGCAGGCTTCATCGGAATGTCACTATCCTACGGCCTTGGGTTAAACTTGGCTATGGTTCTCTCGATCCAAAATCAATGCACATTAGCCAACCAGATCGTTTCTGTGGAGAGGCTTAATCAGTACATGGATATACCCAGTGAAGCTTCAGAAGTCATCAATGGTAGCCGCCCTCCACAAAACTGGCCATTGGTTGGTAAAGTGGAAATAGTAAATCTGCAGGTGAACCATTCTACAATTGGATTAACATGTATTCTGGAAAGGTGACATACTAAGAATTTTCATAATCTAAACAGATAAGATATAGACCAGATGCACCACTGATTCTTCAAGGAATCAGTTGCACATTTGAAGGGGGCGACAACGTTGGTATCGTTGGTAGGACAGGCAGTGGAAAGACTACCTTAATAGGGGCACTTTTTCGCCTGGTGGAACCAGCAGAAGGAAAGATTACAGTTGATGGTGTGGATATATGTTTGATAGGACTTCATGATCTAAGGTCACGTTTTGGGATTATCCCTCAGGATCCCACTCTCTTCAATGGCAGTGTACGATTCAACTTGGATCCATTGAGTCAACATACTGATGAAGAAATCTGGGAGGTATAGTTTCCCTTTTTTCTGTAATACCTGGAATTTCTACATTTTGAAAATAACAGCTGATATTTTCACGCTACTTTCTCGAATTCTTGCAAAGGTGCTGGGGAAATGTCAGCTAAAAGAAGCTGTGCAAAAGAAGGAGCAGGGCCTAGATTCCTTTGGTAAAAACTTTCATCTGATAGTGGACTCGGGTGCATTTTTCTCACAAGGATTCTCTGACATATTAAGCCAATAATGAGCTTATCATTTCTTGTATCAAACATTCTATATTAGTTGTGGAGGATGGATCAAATTGGAGCATGGGACAACGACAACTTTTTGGTCTGGGCCGTGCTTTACTGAGAAGAAGCAGGGTATTGGTGCTCGATGAAGCAACTGCATCAATTGATAATGCAACTGATAAGTTTCTGCAGAAGACAATACGAACAGAATTTGCAGATTGCACTGTGATCACAGTAGCCCACAGGATACCAACCGTGATGGATTGCACAAAGGTTTTCGCCATTAGTGATGGTGAGTTTTCTTTAATAGTGAAGCAAGAGTTGCAGAATTTAGTTGCAAACTCTATATGATATTTTGGGTTAGCAAGATTAAGTCAAGTTCTAAAGAATGTGTTAAATTAGAATGTAATGTTATGTTGTTGCAGGAAAATTGGTGGAATATGATGAGCCTATGAAGCTAATGAAGAAAGATGGTTCACTATTTGGCCAACTTGTAAAAGAATATTGGTCTCATTTCCACTCGGCTGATCAATCACAATGATCAAAATCCAGCAGCATACAAGACTTCATCTACTGCTTTCATTTGGAAGAAACTAACTTTTATGCCAATGGGATTTGTGATATGTTTTAGTACTTTTTGTCATCTATACCATGTTCAACTGAAATGTCACTCGAAGCTCATAAACTTCATCTATGTTTAATATGAGCCCAACATGTTTCTAATTAAATTTCGTTATAGAAAAAGGTCTACATAAGAATCAAGGGAGGGTATTTGAGGCTAATTAAAGCTTAAGTGCAACTGCATTTAGAGTGGCCTAAGAAAATTTCTATCCTTGCCCTTCTACGCGCTCTCTCTTAATACCTAACAAGGTCACAGGTTACAAGGACTAGCATATATTAGTCGATTCGTACATTCTAAGACTCACAATATGAATTATGATCAAATACGAATCCGACAGAGTTCCATCCTAAAATCAATTGGCAATAGGTGGAGTAGTTCGTCAGACTTACATGGTAGCAAACAAATTGTGATAACTTATCCTCAAACATTTTAAAATAGCACATTTGACTATAATTTTAAGATGAGGGATATACCTTTCCCTTGCAGCAGAATTTTAGTGAATTCAAACATAAAGCATAATTCTAGTTTGCTTACACCTTCTTCCTGACAATAGAAATAGAAATTATCAGATTATAAAGATTAAAAAAATGCAAAAAAGAAAGAAATTGAAACTTGTTTCTGAAAATTACAAGATAAATTGCAAGATTGAAATTCAGTGATGTAAGAAGATCACGATTCTAGATCCAATAAGCAATCGTAGACAAATCATTCATCGAATTCACAATGTTTAGAAAGATGGGTCAAACTAAAATTTCATCAGAAAAATGCTTCTTTGGTTCTTCTAGAGAGTAGTTTCATAGGATTTGGAAGGGGAGATTATGGGGAAGGAGGGAAGCCATTGTCGAAACTCATAAAATTGAGTAATTGCGTGAACACGATCGGAGTGAACTGAACTTAATTTATTTATCGTGAGAGTATATTAACTAAATTATCTGAATGAATTGAACTGAATTTTCATTAATTCAGTCTAAAATAACAAAGCTTTATTCTCAAAACTTAAAATAAAAAATAAGTTCACATAAGTTTAGATAAGTTAAAATAAAGTCTAATAATGACTAATAAGTTCTTTTAACTTATATTCAGCAAAATAAGGTTTGACACACTAGCAAAATAAGGTTGAACAAGTTAAGATAAAGTCTAATAAGGACTAATAAGATCTAATAAGGACTAATAAGTTCAAATAAGTTTTTTAAAAGTTTAGTTAAGTTTCAAATAAGCAAAGATAAGTTGAAAAGGCTTGACCATAATATATTGCAAGAACGCACATATCAGTGTCGTGGACTTTTATACTATCCATGCGCTCCCTTTTGAACATCTCGTATGATTAATATATAAGGTTAAACATAATCATGTGCGATTTTATTAGATTTTTCTTAATGTATACTTTGAAACTATCAAGATTTTATGATTTTTACCTATAAATAATAATATATATAAATGGTTATTAATGGCGGCCTGTTTGGTAACCGTTAATAAATGGTGATAATGGGAATGAATTTTAAGTGTAATGTTACAAGGGAAATACTCTTAAAATCTCCATGGGGAGGCAGTTTCAACGGTCAAGTTTGTGCTTTTTTCTCCGTGCGGAAGTAATCTCACCCATAATCTTGTGTTTTTTTCTCCAAGGAAAAGCAATTTTCATTACCACTCATTATCACCTACAAGGTGATATTGGATGGGAATGAAAAATTAAGAAGGAAAATAGACACTTTAGGATAAATTAGCATTACTATGGGAATGAACAATAATTTTCTTCAAAAAATTTACATACAAATTCATTCCCATTACCACCATTTATGACCAACTACCAAACAAGTCGTGGAAGACATGAAAATATTATTATTACAAGTAAATTGGAACGGAGGAAGCTTTAGCTTACAACTACTGTAATGTAGTTTATAAATGTTGTATTTTCAAACACCAAAGTTGTATTATAGAGAAAAAATATTTATATAAAGTACCCATCTTATATGTTTATTTAGTCATCAATTATATTTACTCTCATAGGCATAGGCAAATCAATAAATATTGTATATTAATTTACAAATTCTGTGTTGCAGATTATAAATAAATGGTATCTTTCAAACATTAAGATTTACCAAAATGCCCCTGATATATGTATGAGTAATACTTCATCCGTTTCTTAATAAGTGCATCATAGAGAAAGTGAGAGAATATCAAGGAATGTAGAGTGAGAAAGTTGAGACCACAATAAAGCAGGGTAATTCAAATGGTGAAACAAAAAAAATTACATTCTTGCTTTTTGGTGGCATTTTTGTAATATATTTAAATTTTTTTACCATTTTGAATTTGGTTGCGAAAAGAAAGAAAGTGATGCGCTTATCGAGGGTAAGTACATAACCATTCAAGATTTGGCATGGCCCAAATCATTGGACATCAAAGCACAATCCAGAAATCTAGCCCGGCTCATACTCATCCCAAAAATTCCACACTTCTAGAAATTGGATCAACATACAAAAATAGGAATTCCAATGAACCAACACAAATGAAAATGTTATCCATTTCTTCCCTCTCAAACACCCTCAATACTCTCACTCTCACAAACACCAAAAAAAACACCTTCATCTTCTTTCTCTCACCCACTTCTTTTTCTTCATCATCTGCTACTCAAAACAAATCCTTCAAACACCCTTTAAATTTCTCAAAAAACCCATCTTTTCCCCTTTTTTCCTCAAGAAAATCTCCAATTATTATAGCAAAAGTTTCTTCAGACTCAGAATCAGAACCAGAAGTTTCTACAACAGTTGAAGATGAATGGATTAGCAGATTGCCTGATAAAAAGAAACCTTTATATGCGCATAGTTTGCCCTGCATTGAAGCTTGGCTTAAAAGTTTAGGTTTTTATCAAAGTTCTGATGATAGGGCTGTTTGGTTTATTGAAAAATCTGAATGGTATGCTCAACTTTCTCTGGATATCACTGATCTTAATATAAGGTTTGTATTTCTTTGATTTTTGCTTTCTGGGTTTTTCTCATTGATAATATTTCTTTGTTGTATTTTACAATTTTCTTTGTTGGAATCCTGGTTTTTTTTTTTTTTTGGCAATAGCTTTGAATTGTTTGATGGGATTGAATAAAAACTTAGTATTTTTTTTGGTTCTTGTTAGTATTAGCACTTTAGGGATAGTTGGAATTACTGTTTTAAGTTGATTCATCATTGTTAAGATTGTTGTCTGGAATTGTGAAGAAAAGAAAGAGGATATTGTGTATATACTGTCTTGCAATTTTTTGGGTAATCTTTATTGATAATCATTTGTTTGATGTGGAGAAATTTGGAAAAAAATTGTGCTAGAAAAATTCTAAGACTTGGAAGTTGGAACTTTAGTGATTGGTGTAGTGTATTGGAGTTATGGTGTTGGGATGTTTGGATTTAGTTTTCAGGTTAGATTCATGCATCCTTTTTTTTTTTTTTTCGAAAGATGAATGCATAGTAGATTAGTAGTTTCATTAATGTTGTATTAAATCATAATATTTGATCTCATGAGAAAGAGTTCAACATGTAGGGTAAAAAACTAGCCAATCGAAAACTGAAGCCCAAATTTAATAGGAAAGTTCATATGTCAATCATATATAAAAAAGAGATGAATAGTATTTCAAATCGAATTACAAACACACATTTGACAGAAAATTTTTGTATTTCTTTTTCTCCTGAGTATCAGCTGTATCAGTAGCAAGCCAAAGAATTATGGCAAAATTGTCAAAAATAATCCCAAGTTTGGGCCATCTTCCACCATTAATCCCATGTTTCTTTTATTCGATAATAATCCCAAGTTGGCATGCTGTCTTCCTATAGTGGTCTTGGTGACCTGCTCAACAAGTAAAAATTTTATGGGGCCCACTATGTTTTATTTTTTTATTTAAATGTTGATCCATTTCCGTCCAAAAAAAAGGAAAAAAAATAAATGAAAGGGAAAGAACAGGTGCTCACTTGAATAAAAAAATAAATAGTAATGCAAAACAAACTTGTACAACAAAAAAATCTAACAACAAACCAACTCATAAACTCTTAGATTCGTGGCCTCGTGCAATCATTACCAAACTCAAAAATTTAAAAAATTCAAACCAACAAAGAGCTATAATTAAAAATTAAAATAAAAACTTAAAATATAATTTAAATTATAAAAAACTTAAACCAAAAGAGATATAATTAAAAATAAATAAATTTATACGTGAGGCCTAGGATTTTTACCTACTAAGCGGATTATCCTTAGAGTCGGACCAATATTGGAAGATAAAATGCGAACTTGGGATTATTCAGGGAAAAACGATACTTGAGATTAATGGTGGAAGACGCCCCAAACTTCGGATTATTTTTGACAATTTTTCCAAGAATTATTGTATGTCTTGGATGTTCATAGAGGTCGACACTGCTCTATGTACCTAATCCCAGGCTTACTTCTATGTAATGAAACATCGGCCAACTAGAGCTTACCAGCATTCTCGCAGCTCTTAAGCTCGTCAACAGAGGAAGCTTTTTCTGTCTGTTGGTTCAGTAATTCCCTGGTTTTGATAAAGCAATTTCAAAATTCGGAAAATCCAGATAGGTGATGCTAGCAGGCCAACTCCTTGCACCATATCTCAAATAATACATAAAACACCAAGAAGTTGAATACTTGAATGGAACTGCTACCTTAATGTAATAGCTTTTACCTCTATGCAAAAATATTCCAGGCTAGAGATTTTCTGAGGCTACAAAGTGCATATTAGATTAGTTATCTTTATCATGTGAAAGTGAGAAATTTAGCACTCTTGTGAGTTTACGAATCACAGGTCTTTATGTAAATCTTGTCAGATTTGTGGCTGGTAAGTGCTATCAACGAGAATACATTTCCTTCTCACTCTGCTTGACACACACAAAAAAATCAAAGATTATTTTTCATTTTGGTTGGCATTTAAACCAAGATATAAAAGATAGCATGGAGAAAGTGCAACTGAGGACTGCCTGAGGATATTGAAGTTACGGTCATATGATTGCTCAAGGACTATTAAATTATCCACGTTGGACATCTTTGTTGAATTTTGTTTGTTGGTAAAAAGTGTGATTATCTGAATTAAGTGTCCAACTGTACTCTGGGTCGTATATCGTTGGTTTAGAGAATGTCTCTTGATTGTGTGTTAGTTTAGAAGCCATCATTCTGCACAATATAGTATAAAGCAGCATGATGTTTTTTAAGTTTTATTGACATGTGACTCTCCCTAGAACAAGTTGCATTAAGGGGGGATTTGAAATATGATAAGGCTTGGCTAAAAGATAGAACTTTGGCTAAACACTTTTGGCTGGTCTCTCCTATATCATATCTCTTTTCTCCATGGATGCTGTTGTATAAAGCTCGTCAGTTTTGTTGTTTTAACATTTGTTTTCAACTTTCAAGCTCTAGGCAATGTGAACACCCAAATAATATAGCTCTTGGCCATTCAAGAATCTCTTGAGATTATTGTTCTTAATTGTAGGATGCTGTGGTACTTGAGGTATCTGGTTTTTAAGGTCCTGGCTTGCGTATAGTTTGTACATCCTTAAGCTAGAAAGTAGTTCTTAACTTGAGCTTATATTTATAATAATTTTACTCTCTGACCGTTGCATTTTTTATGGGCAGATATACGAAGAATGGACCGGGCAATCTAGAAAAAGATATGGAGAGGAGATTCAGCTATGCACTGAGTAGAGAGGATATCGAGAATGCTGTACTTGGAGGACCGTAAGAAATGAATACTGTAATCATTCAATGGTATACAAATGCCAAAAGGCATGTTCTGCTTAATTAGGTTTGTTGGATAAACGTTTTAGTAAAAGAATTTCTTTCTATAATTGTTCATGTTGGCAATTACTTGCATTCATCACACTGTTGCAATGAGCTGGCATATTCACTTGTTCTACATTACAGGTGCTATCAACACAGGTGACATAGTTTTCAGATGACTCCATGAACAATTATACATATACTTTTAAGATCTGAGTTTTAATTGCTCGTACATTCAGCGCAATTGCATAGCTTCTAAACTGCTCACCCGGCCTCGTGCCACTTTAATATATTTCTCTTTTCACCCTAAAAAAACTGCTGAGCCTATCTAGTGCCCAATTCTTATATGGCTAACCGGCAGCATGGATATGAGACCAATATTCCTTGACAAGTTGGCCAAATAGCGAACCTTCTTTCTGCATTAGCTTCATTGGCTCATCATATTCCATCAGTTTTCCTGCAATTGAATCAGGGTAACTTTAAGCATTTGATCTCATCCCGGTAATTTACAACATAATTGAGGCCGTTTTAGGGTGTTATGGATTCTCCAGCTTGTGTTTTACTCTCATTCGAGATCAGTTCAACGTTCTGAATGACATCATTAATTACTACATGACTCGTTTATAAAGGTTGAAATTGAGCTGGTCTAAACTCGTTGGAAATGTTGAGAAGAAAATAAAGGATTTACCATCACTAATGACAAGGATCTTTGTGCAGTCCATTACTGTCGGTATCCTGTGGGCTACAGTGATCACAGTGGAATCAGCAAATTCTGTTCTTATTGTTTTCTGCAGAATCATGTCGGTTGCATTATCGATGGATGCAGTCGCTTCATCAAGGACCAATACCTTGTTTTTCCTCAGCAAAGCACGTCCTAGACAGAACAGTTGCCGCTGTCCCATGCTCCAATTTGATCCATCCTCGACAACTGATGGTAAAATTGTTTAGTGCAACCATTAATAAAAAGCTATCATGCTAGAGCATCTCTAATAAACTTATGGGAAAATGGTTATTCGTACTTGGGAAGGATGAAAACTTACCCCAGGAATCTAGACCGTGGCTTTTCTTTCTGACAGCTTCTTTTAGCTGACATTTGCCAAGCACCTCCCAGATTTCTTCATCATTATGCTGGCTTAATGGATCCAAGTTGAATCGTACTGTGCCATTGAAGAGAGTAGGATCTTGAGGAATAATCCCAAATCGAGACCTTAGATCATGAAGTCCGATTGAAGATATATCGATGCCATCAACTACTATCTTCCCTCCTTCTGGTTCAACTAAGCGAAACAATGCCCCTATTAGGGTAGTCTTCCCACTGCCTGTCCTACCAACAATACCAACTCTATCTCCCCCTTCAAATGTACAACTGATTCCTTGAAGAACCAGTGGTGTGTCTGGTCTATATCTTACCTGTTTTGAACATGAAATCTTCTCATATCAATCGTTTTACCTGAATATATCAAACTTAGGGTGCGTTCTCTTCACCTGAACTTATTAGACCTGATTGACCCTTATTGGAAATTATTTTTCAGTGTTGTGTTGATCTGAACTTATTGGACCTGAAACTTAATTTTAAAGGTGAGAACACACCCTTGATCTTAATACAAAATTATTTACCTGCAAATTGCATATCTCCACTTTACCAACCAATGGCCAGTTTCGTGGGGGCGTCTATCGTCGATGACTTCTGGAGCTTCGCTTGGTATATCCATGTATTGCTTAATCCTCTCCACGGAAATAATATGGTTGGCCAAAATGCATTGATTTTGAAGTGAGACCACCATTCCCAAATTTAATGTGAGACCATATGATAGTGCCATACCGATGAAGCCTGTATTATTTGTATAAGAATTTTCTTACAGAAGCTGTGATGCAGCAACAACAACCTGATGATGCAGCAACAGCAACCTGATGATATGGAGTGAGTGTGAGACAGAATTTCTCACCTGAGCTAAAAGTACCGCGAGGAAGCAAAACCATACACAATGCTGCAGCTGCAAGAACTATGGCACTGAGGGTCTCAATCCGTTGAATTAGCCATTCACTAGCTGCAAAATTGTGGAAGAATGGGCTTGCATTTGTATCAATAAGATCAAGATTTTTAGCAAAAAAACGATCTTCCCCCTCGAAAGCTCTAATTGTAACGGCACCAGTTACAGATTCAGCTAAATGGTTTGCGACCATGGACTTGGTTATACCGTTGAGTCTCATCAACTCTTTTGCAGTTGCAAAGTAGTTTCGCTGTCAACATGTTATATAAACCAGTTAGGTGTGCAACCTAGCAGTACGTTCGAAAATTGAAAAACACTCAGTAACATATTGTACACTATACAGTTAACAGTTCACAAGAGCTGGAGGCAAAGAAAAATGCTGACTAAACAATGAAAGATGAAGTATAATATAAGTTTTCTTTGTTGTTTCTAGAATAACTAATACCAACGTAAATGCTATTGAGAAAAAGCTTGTGGAGTTCCTTGAAAGTTGAGAAAAGCAGTATTTTTCATGCTCTATAATGCGTAGCATTGTAGAGTATATCTGAATCCATGGCTTCTCCTGAATCCAGAGCGGGATCGTTTTGTTTAATGATTTATCAGCAGATAATCCAGAGCCACTGTAAGGATAAGTCATGTGTCAAAGTATTTGACTCAGCTATTTTATGGATTACATTCTTTTAGTGCAAGATAAAGTGTCGAAGTTTTTATATCCATGTAGGAGTATCGAGGCAAAATGAAGAGAACGAATAGCATAGATACAGATAATCTGTAAAGCTATATGAGAGAAGATTATGTAATTACTTACTTGCAATCGTATTGCCACGTAGATCACAGGTACTGTGACAAACAAGACCTGCCAGATAATGACAGCCAGCACTCCAAAAGTAGCATACACAATAGTAGTAACCCCGAAGGTTATCATGAAGCTGAAGGGGATATCAACATCCAGAGTGCACAAATCAGATGAAATCTGCAGGATTTAGAGAAACAGAGAGATTACTGCAGTGTCATTTTAATGTGATTCAGTACGTAGTGAAACTTTTGAGAACTTAATACACACCCGACTTAGAATCCTTCCGAGAGGTGTAGAATCATAGAATGACACTGGAGCTCGAAAGAGAGAGTTCAGCAACTGAGAAAATAGAGATTTTGATGATTCCAACCCTAATGCAACCACTGCAAGAGATCTGATTAGTAAAAGTACTGTCATGCAGAATCCAATTATGACATAAACCATGATCAATTTTTGTTCGCTGAGATGTGGGTTGTTAACGCCATAGGCCATCCAAGTATTCTGTAATATCTGACCGGAAACAAAGGCGAGATGGAGAAGGGCAAAAATAGAAAAATACAGACAGCCTTTATTCTGATTCAGGTATAGTAAGTATGGCTTTAAACCAGTATCTCCAATTTCCCTTTCTTCTGGTTTAATCAACTGATCCCCTTTTACTGCTTCATATTGGTTCTTCATGTTTGGTCTCTTAATCTCATTTGCAGAGGATTTATGTCTTCCGGATGTACTGACTTCAGCTGATGATTTTGTTCCAGCAGTCTCTTTGTGCGCATTTACAAGGTCTGAAAATTTCTGACTTGAAGCTAATAACTCATGGTAAGGTCCTGCATGAAGAACTTCCCCATCTGTCATCAGCTGCAGAAAGAACAGAATTCTGTTATCAATGCTTGCAGGGAAAATTGCATAAATGTTATAGACAACTTTCACAAGCGTAAGGCAAGTGATGCTACTCACCATACAACTATGAAACGCGGGAAGAAAATCAACTTGGTGTGTTACAAGCAAGACAGTCTTTCCAGAAAGAGCTTCCATGATATAATCCTGCAACAATGTACAAAGGTCATTTTTACTTCAAGTGAAAATACTAAGGAACCAAGAGTATAATAGTCAAGGCCGAATAATTTACATTTAAGAGGCTAGTTGCGGTGTGTGCATCAACAGCACTGAATGGATCATCCAAAATATATATGTCAGCATCTTGGTATAATGCGCGAGCAAGTTGAATTCGTTGTTTCTGACCACCACTTAGATTGATTCCTCTTTCCCCTATTTCAGTCATGTCACCGTAAGGTAGAAGTTCAAGGTCCTTTACTAATGAGCACCTACGAAGAGTTTCTTGGTATCGCAGGTCATCCATGGCAGATCAAAAAAGAATATTCTCGCGTATTGTCCCTGATTGGATCCAAGCTGTCTGAGAAACATAAGCAATCCTCCCATAAACTTCCACCTGAAAGAAAGAATGGGGGTTAAGGAGAAATCTCCCAATATATCGCCGTAATGATTAGATATACGAATCCGTAAAATGATTATAATGATGCAACGATACAATGTAGAAGGGTTTTTGAAGAAGCTTACAGTTCCATCAATATATGGTACTTCTCCAAGAATTCCTGCTAGCAAGGTTGATTTTCCTGAGCCAACTTCTCCACATATAGCTACCTTTTCACCTGGACGAACATTGAAATTTATGTTTCTCAATGTCGGCTTTGATGGATTCATCTCCCACGAAAGGTTTGCTGACTTCATTAAAACGGCGTGCAGGTTTGTGCTGGTTAAATTAGTCTTCTTCCTCACATTTTCAATCTGAAGCTCTGGCGCTTCTAGAAACTTCACAATTTGTGCAAAGGAAAGTCTTGCATGAATCACTACACTTATGAGATTAGGAATAAGTATGATAGGCTCTTGCACCAGTTTCAAAGTGGCAAGAAAGGTGAAAACATTACTAGCATGTAAAGGAATTTTGAGAAGATAACATGCACCAAATGTAGCACAAGTCACTATTATAGGAGAGGTCCAAAAGAGAAAAGCATTGTATGCTTTCTGCAACTGCACTGCTGATAAACATTTATATTCCACTTTCCTCAATGCTTCAATGACGTTCTTAAAGTGAGACTCCCAGGCATATAACTTTAGCACCTTCATATTCACAAGAGCCTCGGAGCAAGCCTTCAACCTATCATCTTGAGCAGCCATTAATTTCCTTTGAAACTTGTGCTGTAATTTGGCAAGCGGGGTATTGCAAATCACGGTTAATATAATCACGACTAATGATGCAATTGTTGCAAGTCCAACTGAATGGATCATAATAAGTAACGCGAAGCAAAGTTGGAGGATTACAGTCCAAGTTTGATGAAACCAGAAAGGGAATTCCCCGATTCTATATGCATCAACAGTTACATAATTCATTATTGTACCAACCGAGTGAATCTTCCTCGAACCATTTGATAATCGTAGTTGCTTCCTGTAAATTGCTGCTGTAAGAACGGACTTTACATTTAGGCCAATCAGTCTGGTCCGGAAGTACCATTGCCTTTGTGACAAAGATTCTAGGATCTTCAAAAAGAAGAGCAAGAATGCTAAAAAGTAACCTTCATATCTGAAAGCTTCTTTACCCTCAGCAACCAAAATGAAAGAATTCAGCAAAATAGGTCCAGCTGAAACTGATAGTATCTTCAGTAACGCGAAAAACCCTGATTTCAGAATCTCCTTCCGGTTACATGAAACAATGGTCCACAATATGGAGGATTCTGGTGATGATTTAGCTTGCTTATGTTTATTCAACTGGTCCATAAACTGCAAATAACAAGATTCTGCCATATCTATGTCTCGTAATTTGGGTATGTCATCTGTTTTTAGAATCTTCTTTTTCCCTAATTTCATCAAAGGATTCAACCAACAGAATGACATCTTACTGAACAACCCGGATTTAGCAAACGGCGTAACTTGTGCAGTTGCATCAATATTACTGCTGTCATTTTCCACCATGTTTGGAGTGTGTCCTCTGTAAGTACAGACACAGGAGCAAACTTGCTCCTAGCAAAGATAAAATGTCTGAAACCACCTTGTCTGTTATCTTATGGTATACTGTGGTGGTAAAAACTGCTAGAAAGCAGAAAATCCCAGTAAAGAGGAAAGCTAAAATGGACAAATTTCTGTGAAAAGCTCTCCTTTGAGAATGATAATTGTTTAGTCCCACTAACAACCATGTAACTCCCTGAAAGAAAAATAGAATCCACCAATGAATAGGTTAATGATATTACATTATTTGCAGTTACTAAAAAGCAGTTGAACATTTTACCTTCTATTGTAGGAGATTAGCAATTTTTAGCAGCTGAATTCTTCAAAACTGGTAGAAATTGGCTACTTTTTCCTAGAAAAAAACATCAATTCATGAAAAACTATACTTACAATGTTCACACTTTTTGTTATTTAAGGCAAAAATGACAAGCTGAGCAGATATAAACCCAGAAGTGGACAGAAATAAAGTATGCTTACATTCTGACATACTAGGTTGCACAGAAACGGAAACGGGTTCGGATTCGGGTACGGGGACGGAAAACGGCAAGATTTTGAAATTTTAGGAATGGGTACGCGTACGCATACATGATACGTATCGTATCAGGCACGGGTACGGGTACGAGTACGCTACCTAGAAGAAGTAACCGTGCTTCATAGCTGACATATTCAAATTTTCCAAGTTCATACGATTATTTAGAAGAACCTCTCTTTTTCTTTTTTTGGAAATCTGATGCTATGGAAAGAAACCAACCATCAAGTTCATGACTCATGATAAACTTCACGTTTTCACGTAGTACTAAAAAAAATCAATTAACAAGTAGTCTCATGTATTATACATAATTTTATTTTCGGATTTTATGGGATTTTAAGATCATATAATGTCAGAGAATAGCTGTAATGTGAGTTGGTGATTATATTAGTGGGCTAACACCAGGAGAGATATCACACGGCAATTATACAAGGTCAAAGGTATAGAGGAAATTATATTAAGATAGGAACGCCATTTCATAGAGCATTATTAGTTGGAAAACTAGTTCTTGTCTTGGGCAATGTCTCGGATTATTTATCAATGTGTATTTGAAGTCTTAAATCATAAACTTGACAGAAGTGGAAAAAAAAAGTTGTAGGTATTGATGGTGTTTAGGAAATGATTTTCTAGTTCCTTTTATATTTTCTACATATTCAATTATAATATGAATTATTTATCAATCTAACCCTCGATTTCAAGCGAGTACATATATATAAATTTCTAATTACTTACAAAGAATGTAATATAATCTTGTTTTTAAAATTAAGGTTAATGTGTAAGAATACAACCGATGCAATTTAATGATGTAGTAGTGTTAACTACGGAGTTTATAAAAATTTGAAGAGTTTTTTTTTAATATAAGAGTACTGAAAGGTATGACACGCTATTATTAGCATTAGCTTAATGAGTATTAATATATACATTTGTATTTAATTATATTTTTTCCCCATGAAAACCAACATGAGATTGTAAAGTAGTTGGTTAGTACATTTGTATCTCAAATGAGAGGTTATAGTTGGTTAGTATAAGGAAAATTTTGATTATAATAATCCAACCTTTGGGGCGTTCGCTTAAATTAATCTAACCTTTTGATTATTATATTAATAATCCGACCTTTTAGCACAATCCGCTCATATTAAACTGTGACCTGTTGAAACAGGTTGGTGACTATTAAAATAGGTTAATTGGACACGTGTCTTGTTCTAATTCGTTCTAATTAATCAATTTTAATTAAAATAACTAAAACAGATAATT
Organism: Beta lomatogona; assembly: GCA_947646795.1. NCBI lineage: Eukaryota > Viridiplantae > Streptophyta > Magnoliopsida > Caryophyllales > Amaranthaceae > Beta > Beta lomatogona. Next base: position 22,765 of record CANSNZ010000638.1, read on the forward strand.
AACCACCAACCATACCAACCACACCACACCCTAAACCAAAAGAATATAATTTTTTTTTAATGACAAATCCAACAAGTTACCGGTCTCACGGTTTAATATGAGCGGATCGTGTTAAAAGGTCAAATTATTAAAGAATAATCAAAAGGTGATATTAATCTGAGTGAACGACCCAAATGTTGGATTATTAGAATCAGTTTTTCCTTAGTAAAAACACCTTATAAATGTAAGTTTTTTTTATAAGAAAAAACCTTTTTAAAAAATCTAGCACAATAAAAACTTAAACAAAATTTCCTTTGTAAGATGAAACCTAAATTCATTTTCCGGTATTGACACAACTTTTTCGACGTTGACTTACCATGTGCATTCCTCATTTCTTCATTTTTTACTCAGAATTCCCTCAATACTCTTCTCTTTCTCGTCACTTCCCTCAGTACTGCACCCCACTATTCTCTCATCAAAAGTTAGCAATTTGTTCCTTGTTTTTGTAATTCAAGCACATGAAACTTCAATTGAAGCCAAGTCGACGAAGTTAAGGTAACAATTCTTCTTTAAAATCTTACATTTTCAGTATTGTCAATTGTAGTTTAATCTAGGGCTTTTTTTCCCCCAAATTCCCGAATGTTAGTTCTCTAAATTCGTCAATTTTGTGGTTTAACAGTTGTTTTCAACCTTCAAGCTCTAGGTAATCTGAACACCCAAGCAATATTTCAAGAATTTCTTGAGATTATTGTTCTTAACTGAAGAAATGAATACTGTAATCATTCAATGGTATAGAAAAAGGCATGTTCTGCTTAATTAGGTTTATTGGATAAACGTTTCAGTAAAAGAATTTCTTTCTATAATTGTTCATGTTGCAAATCTACTTGCATTGATCACACTGTTGCCATAACCTGGCATATTCACTTGTTCTCAGCTAAACATTACAGATGCTATGAACACAGGTGACAGATAGTTTTCGGATGAATCCATGAACAATTATATAATTTCAAGATCTATGAATTCTAGTTACTCTTACATTCAGTGCAATTCCATAGCTTCTAAACTGCTCACTCGACCTCGTACCACTTCAATCGTACCACTTTGATATATACTTCCTCCGTTACATAATAAGTGAAATACTTAGAACGTTTCAAAATAAGTGAAACATACCTTAAATGGAAAAAAAGAAAGTGACAAAATGACAAGAGTACCCATCACAAACTTGTGTGGTTTGCTTTTCTCTCTCATCTTTTTTGTAATGAAAAGGGTATTTTATGACTTTTTGGCTTTTGAAAGTGATGTTTATTAAATCTTGTACCTCGGTCCCTATGTTTCACTTATTATGGAATGGAGGAAGTAGCTCTTTTCAACCAAAGAAAACTGCTTAGCCTATCTAGTGCCCAATTCTTTATACGACTAACCAGCAGCGTGGATATGAGACCAATATTCCTTGACAAGTTGGCCAAATAGCGAACCTTCTTTCTGCATTAGCTTCATTGGCTCATCATATTCCATCAGTTTTCCTGCGATAGAATCAGGGTAACTTTTAAGCATTTGATCTCATCCTGGTAATTTACAACATAATTGAGGTCATTTTAGGGTGTCTTATGAATTCTCCAGTCTGTGTTTTACTCTCTTTTGAGATCAGTTCGACATTCTGAATAACATCATTGGTTACTACATGAGTTGTTTATAAGGGTTGAAATTGAGCAGATCTAAACTTATTGGAAACGTTAAGAAGAAAGTAAAGGATTTACCATCACTAATAGCAAGGATCTTTGTGCAGTCCATTACTGTTGGTATCCTGTGGGCTACAGTGATCACAGTGGAATCAGCAAATTCTGTTCTTATTGTTTTCTGCAGAATCATGTCAGTTGCATTATCGATGGATGCAGTCGCTTCATCAAGGACCAATACCTTGTTTTTCCTCAGCAAAGCACGTCCTAGACAGAACAGTTGCCGCTGTCCCATGCTCCAATTTGATCCATCCTCCACAACTGATGGTAAAATTGTTTAGTGCAACCATTAGTATACTGATGGGAAATTGGTTTTTCATACTTGGGAAGGATGAAAACTTACCCCAGGAATCTAGGCCGTGGCTTTTCTTTTCAACAGCTTCTTTTAGCTGACATTTGCCAAGCACCTCCCAGATTTCTTCATCATTATGCTGGCTTAACGGATCCAAGTTGAATCGTACTGTGCCATTGAAGAGAGTAGGATCTTGAGGAATAATCCCAAAACGAGACCTTAGATCATGAAGTCCGATTGAAGATATATCGATGCCATCAACTACTATCTTCCCTCCTACTGGTTCGACTAGGCGAAACAATGCTCCTATCAGGGTAGTCTTCCCACTGCCAGTCCTACCAACAATACCAATTTTATCTCCCTCTTCATATGTACAACTGATTCCTTGAAGAACCAGTGGTGTGTCTGGTCTATATCTTACCTGTTTTGAACAAGAAATTTTCTCATATCAGTCGTCTTACCTGAATATTATCAAACTTAATCCTAATACACAATGATTTACCTGCAAATTGCATATCTCCACTTTACCAACCAATGGCCAGTTTTGTGGGGGGCGTATATCGTCGATGACTTCTGGAGCTTCACTTGGTATATCCATGTATTGATTAAGCCTCTCCACGGAAATAATATGGTTGGCTAAAATGCATTGATTTTGAAGTGAGACCACCATAACCATGTTTAATGTGAGACCATATGATAGTGCCATTCCGATGAAGCCTGTATTATTATTTGTGTAAGAATTCCCTTACAGAAGTTGCTATGCAGCAATAGTAATCTGATGATATGGAGTGAGAGACATAATTTCTCACCTGAGCTAAAAGTACCGTGAGGAAGCAAAACCATACACAGTGCTGCAGCTGCAAGAACTATGGCACTGAGGGTCTCAATCCGTTGTATTAGCCATTCAGTAGCTGCAAAACTGTGGAAGAATGGGCTTGCATTTGTATCAATAAGATCAAGATTTTGAGCAGAAAAACGATCTTCCTCCTCGAAAGCTCTAATTGTCATGGCACCGGCTACAGATTCAGCTAAATGGTTTGCGACCATGGACTTGGTTATACCCTCGAGTCTCATCAATTCTTTTGCAGTTGCAAAGTAGTAACGCTGTCAAACATGTTTCATAAGACAGTCAGGTGTTCAACCTAGCAGTATGTTCGAAAATTCAAACACAATCTTTACTCCAGTAACATATTATACAGTTAACAGTTCACTAGAGCTGGAGGTGGAGATGAATGCTGACCAAACAATGAAAGATGAATTACAATATAATCTTTTTTTTTCTGAAGCTATGATTTCCCCATAAAATATAGTGCAGGTTCCTGAATAACTAATTTTAACGTAAATGCTACTAAGCTAAAGCTTGTGGAGTTCCTTAAAAGTTGAGCAAAAACAGTATTTTTCAATTTCCATGCTCTATAATGCATATCATCGTATATCTGAAACCCTAAAACCATGGTTTCTCCTGAAACCAGAGCAAGACTATTTTTTTTAAAATGATTTATCAGCAGATACTGTAAAGATAACCCATGTGCCGAAGTATTTGACTCTGCTATTTTATGGTTAATTCCATTCTTCTGGTGCAAAATAAAGTGTTGAAATGTCTATATATATGTAAGAGTATCGAGATAAAATGAAGAGTCTGAGTAACATAGATTTATATATAATCTGTAAAGCTATATTAAAGAAGATCCTGTATCACTTACTTGCAATTGTATTGCTATGTAGATGACAGGTACTGTGACAAACAAGACCTGCCAGATGACGACAGCCATTACTCCGAAAGTAGCATATGCAATAATAGTAGATCCGAAGGTTATCTGGAAGCTGAAGGGGATATCAACATCCACAATGCTCAAATCACATGAAATCTGCAGGATTTAAAGAAATAGAGAAATATTACTGCATTGTCATTTTAATGTGATCAATGTGTAGTGAAACTTATGAGAATTTGATACACACCCGACTTAGAATCCTTCCGAGAGGTGTCGAGTCGTAGAATGACACTGGAGCTCGGAAGAGAGAGTTCAGCAACTGAGAAAATAAAGCTTTTGATGATTCTAACCCTAATGCTACCACTGCAAGAGATCTCATCAGTAAAAATGCTGTCATGCAGAATCCAATTATGACATAAACGACAATCAATTTTTGTTTGCTGAGATGTGGGTTGTTAATGCCAGAGGCCATCCAAGTAGTCTGTAATATCTGGCCGGACACAAAGGCGAGATGAAGAAGGGCAAAAATAGAAAAATACAGACAACCATTTTTCTGATTCAGGTATAGTAAGTATGGCTTTAAACCAGTGTCTCCTATTTCCCTTTCTTCTTGTTTAATCAACTGACCCCCTTTTATTGCTTCATATTGGTTCTTCATGTTGGGTCTCTTAATCTCTTCTGCAGAGGATTTATGCCTTTCGAATGTGCTGACTTCAGCCAGTGTTCCAGTTCCAGCAGTCTCTTTGTGCGCATTTACAAGGTCCGAAAATTCCTGACTCGAAGCCAATAACTCATGATAAGGTCCTGCATGACGAACTTCTCCATCTGTCATTAGCTGCAGAAGGAACAGATTTCTGTTATAAATGATTGCAAAGAAAACATGCATAAATATTGCAAACAACTTTCACTAGCAAGGCAAGTGATGGTACTCACCATACAACAATGGAACGCGGGAAGAAAATCAACTTGGTGTGTTACAAGCAAGACAGTCTTTCCAGAAAGAGCTTCCATGACATAATCCTGCAACAATGTACAAAGGTCAAATTGTACTTCAAGTGAAATATTAAGGAACCAAGAGTATACTGGTCAAGGCCTAATAATTTACATTCAAGAGGCTAGTTGCGGTGTGTGCATCAACAGCACTAAATGGATCATCCAAAATATATACGTCAGCATCTTGGTATAATGCACGAGCAAGTTGAATTCGTTGTTTCTGACCACCGCTTAGATTGATTCCTCTTTCCCCTATTTCAGTCTCGTCACCATAGGGAAGAAGTTCAAGGTCCTTCACTAATGAACACCTAAGAAGTGTTTCTTGGTATCGCAGGTCCTCCATGGCAGATCCAAAAAGAATATTCTCACGTATTGTCCCTGATTGGATCCAAGCTGTCTGAGAAACATAAGCAATCCTCCCATAAACTTCCACCTGAAAGAAAGAATGGGGGTTAAGGAGAAATCTCCCAATATATCGCCGTAATGATTAGATATACGAATCCGTAAAATGATTAAAATGATGCAACGATACAATGTAGGAGGGTTTTTGAAGAAGCTTACAGTTCCATCAATATATGGTACTTCTCCAAGAATTCCTGCTAGCAAGGTTGATTTTCCTGAGCCAACTTCTCCACATATAGCTACCTTTTCACCTGGACGAACATTGAAATTTATGTTTCTCAATGTCGGCTTTGATGGATTCATCTCCCACGAAAGGTTTGCTGACTTTATTAAGATGACATGCAGATTTGTGCTGGTCAAATTACTCTTCTTCCTGACATTTTCAATCTGATGCTCTGGCGCTTCTAGAAACTTCACGATTCGTGCAAACGAAAGTCTTGCGTGAATCACTACACTTATGACATTAGGAATAAGTCTGATAGGCTGTTGCACCAGTTGCAAAGTGGCAAGGAAGGTGAAAACATTACTAGCATGTAAAGGGATTTTGAGCAGATAACATGCACCAAATGTAGCACAATTCACCATTAAAGGAGAGCCCCAAAAGAGGAAACTATTGTATGCTTTCTGCAACTGCACTGCTGATAAACATTTATATTCCACTTTCCTCAATGCTTCAATGACGTTCTTAAAGTGCACCTCCCAGGCATATAACTTTAGTACCTTCATATTCACAAGAGCCTCGGAGCAAGCCTTCAACTTATCATCTTGAGCAGCCATTAATTTGCTTTGAAACTTAAGCTGTAATTTGGCAAGCGGGGTATTGCAGATCACGGTTAATATAATCACGACTAATGATGCAATTGTTGCAAGTCCAACTGAACGGATCATAATAACTAATGCGAAGCAAAGTTGGAGGATTGGAGTCCAAGTTTGATGAAACCAAAAAGGGAATTCCCCAATTCTATATGCATCAACAGTTACATAGTTCATTATCGTACCACCGGAGTGAATCTTCCTCGAACCATTTGATAATCGTAGTTGCTTCCTGTAAATTGCTGCTGTAAGAACAGACTTGACATTTAGGCCAATCAGTCTGGTCTTGAAGTACCATTGCCTTTGTGACAAAGATTCTAGGATCTTTAAAACAAAGAGCGAAATTGCTAAAAAATAACCTTCATATCTGAAAGCTTCTTTACCTTCAGCAACCAAAATGATGGAATTTAGCAAAACGGGTCCAGCTGAAATCGAAAGTACCTTGAGCAACGCGAAAAACCCTGTTTTCAGAATCTCCTTCCAGTAACATGCAACAACAGTCCACAATATGGAGAATTCTGATGATGATTTAGCTTGCTTATGTTTATTCAACTGGTCCAGAAAATGCAAATAACAAGATTCTGCCATATCTATGTCTCGTAATTTGGGTATGTCATCTTCTTCTAGAATCTTCTTCTTGCCTAATTTCATCAAAGGATTTAACCAACAGAATGACATCTTACTGAACAACCCGGATTTAGCAAACGGGGTAACTTGGGGAGTTGAATTAATTTTACTGCTGTCATTTTCCACCATGTTTGGAGTGTGCCCTTTGTAAGTACACAACAAGAGCAAACTTGCTCCTAGAAAAGATAAAATGTCTACAACCACCTTGTCTGTTACCTTGTGGTATACTGTGGTGGTAAAAACTGCTATAAAACAGAAAGTCCCAGTAAAGAGGAAAGCTAAGATAGACAAGATACGTAATCGGAGTTTCGTGAAAAGCTCTCCTTTGAGGCTGATTGTTAGTCCCACTAACAACCATGAAACTCCATGAAAGAAAAACAGGATCCACCAATGATTAGGTGAATTAGAATGATCATTTGTCAACTTTTTATCCAGCTTCCAAATACCAAAGCCTAAGTAAACAAGTCCAAGACTGCCATTAAAAACAGCTGACAGTATTTGCAAGATTGAGAACTGTGTACTACGAGCTCGTAGCTCAAGTTTCTTTGAAAAATGATTGCAAATGAAGTTATATAAGAGCATTGCTAGAAGCAGTATATCGAAACAAAGAATGGAAGCATGGTTGACACATGAAGAAGGACGAGTAATAAGCACGAACCGAGCATTGCAAAGCTTATAACTGCTTCTTGCACAAGTAGATTGCCCACAGAACATAACCCACAGATTCTCCATCATCATCTTTCACCAACTTTTCTCTGCAGTAACATATAGTACAACAAAATCATCAGATATAATGCAGTGTTTTGATGATTTTACAATTATTTGCAGTTACTAAAGCAGTTGAAAGTTTTAACTTTTATGTAGGATGTTAGCATTTTATAGCAGCTGAGTTCTTCAAAGGTAGAAATTGGCAAACTTTTACTAGAAAAAACATCAATACGTGCAAAACTATACTTAAAAGTGTTCACATATTTTGTGATTTAAGCAAAAATGACAAGCTAAACAGATATAAACCCAGAAGTATGCTTGCATGCTTACCTTCAAAATTTTCAAGTTCATAAGAATTTTAGAAGAAGCTCTTTTTTTCCCTTGGAAATTTGATGCTATGGAAAGAAACTAACCATTAAGTTCATGTCTCATGAGAAACTTCACGTATTAAGTACTAAACACATTAATTAGCAAGTAGACTCATGTTTAATGCATACTTTTGTTTTCGGATTTTATGGGATTTTATGATCCGATATTGTCAGAGGATTACTGTAATATGATACTGATGATTAAATTAGTGGGTAAACCCCGACAGAGAGATATCATAAGGCAGTTACAGACAAGGCCAAAGGTATAGACGAAATTAAATTAAGACAGATATGCCATTTCAGAAACCTTATTAGTTCCTGTCAAAAAGAAAACCTTATTAGTTAAATTGATTAAAATTGGGAAAAATGTTCCAAAAGAAGTATGGTTCATGTTTTATTTTTCATGGTCAAACTTTAAAAGCTTTGACCAAATAAACTCATCATTATCTATATCTATATCTATCTATCTATCTATCTATATACTAATAAACCTTGATAATTTGTCCTATGTGTCAGCTATAGAATTGCTCTCGCTATTTGGCATCCAAAAAATCGTCCTAGAACCTCCACAAGCCACATGTCACGTTTTCATCAATTATTTGCCACATAAGTTATGATATAATTGGCCATCCTTTAATCAAGCTTATGTCAATCAATTACAATCTTTAAATTATGGAAATAAAACATGTGGATGCATAGATCATGGGCAAGTTGATCACCTAAATCAAAATCATTCCTAATTTGCAATACGTGATTTTATATAGTAAATTTTTTAAAAATAAAAACGAGTAAAAATCTTGAAAACCCTAACTCTAGCACTATAAATATCCTAATCATATTTGCATTGCACTATTACACCAAACTTCATAAACCATATCATTATTAATTTTTTCATAGACTGATTTTTATTAGGAATTTTTTCATGTTAATCGAGTAAATTTTTTAATTAGGAATTTGCATAGACTGATTTTTTCATGTTAATCTATTTGCTGGTTTTATTTATCTTATTAATTTTTTTTACTTTATTGAAATTCAAGCTATCATTTATCATTGTTTATGAATAATGATTCACAATTTGAGTAGAAGGCGATTATGAGTGCTCCTCAACAGGCTAAAGAACTCTCAGACGAAGAAGTATATCTGATTCACATATCCAATGATGAATCGAAGATGGAAATTAAAAACGCTGCAAATGAAGACATAGAGATGCAAATGAAAACTCAAATTTGAAAAAAAAAAAAAGGTCCATCCAAGATTATGGTTTAGGATTACAATGAAGAAACATTAGTAGTCCAGTGCTCTATTGTCTACAATGTAAATAATATGTAGATAATCTTTTATTTTTAGTACTTCGTATATCCTGCTTGATTATATCCTTACTAGTATTTTTTGCACGCGATGCGTGTGCGAACATCGCGGTGATATTGAACATGTTTTTTTTTTTTTTTTTCAAAAAATATGGAAGCTACTTTAACTAAAAAAAATTGGTAGTTTTTTTGGGGGGGAAATCTGGTAGTTACATTAGAGCCTTTTTTTTAAAAAAGTTCTACGACTTTTTTGCCCTTATAAGTTATCCTAAAGAATAAAAACATAAAGGGTATTTTAGGGAACTCAAGTGGACACCAAAGTCCTCAAGAGTTCCCATATATAATAGAGATGATATGATTCACAAATACGGTTTTAATGATACATATATAGCAATACTAATAATATATAGCAATAAATCATGAATTAAATTATGAACTTTTTATGCATACAAACCAAATTGGTAGAAACATTTGTATGCATCAGATAAAAAATATGTACTTTATTTTCATTTTACATCAAGATTTTATTTGTATAAATTTGGTTCTAAAAAATAATATTCACGCTAATTATTCATAATTAATTAATTATGTTACAAATAACTCATATGAGGTTGTTTAATTTATACTTCCTCCGTTTAGAAATAGTTGTACCATTTCATGTTTTCACGCTTGCTAATGCATGTTTTCAAATATAGAATACTTCATCCTTTTCTTTTTAAATGCAACAATTGGACTTTTCCATTATTCACACCTATTACTTTGACTAAGATTTGTGATTTGTACATAATGGAAAATATAGTCAAGTGGGATCTTGTTAGATTTGTCTCGTGACCTACTTTCATAATATGTACTTTTTATAATTTTAACTAATATGTAATTATAGATATTTATGGTCAAAGTATTGTCTCGTTGCGCGTAAAAGTCCAATTGTTGCATTTAAAAAGAAACGGATGAAGTATCTTTAATTATTAATAAGTAAAAATTATAGAAAGTTGATCTAACAAGATCCCTTATGACTATGTTTTTTCTAAAATATAAATTACCAAAAATGTAACATGTGAATAGTAAAACTATGCAAATGGTGCAACTATTTCTAAACGGATGAAGTATGTTTTAACTAATCAAATTAAGAAGATTCAAATTCTGTTAATTTTGGCTTTGTTTAAATGATTTTAAGTGAGATACGTGCATTCATTCCATCAAATTGCAAAAATTGTATTATATATAAGCACACAAAAATATATCCATTTAGTTTCTAGATTAGTTGGAGAAGATAAAGCCGGAACCCAACAAGTAAGGGCCCGTTCGGTATTACTGTGGTTTTCTGTATTTTGGTTTTTTGATTTTCAAAGTCGTATGATATATTCCTATAATGAATAAAAAATTAGTCAAATTTATTGGGAACATGGTGATTTTGAAAACTGACAACTAAAAAGTGAAAGCTACTTTTTCTGGTATCCTGTTTTTGGTTTTTAGTTTTCAAAAAACGGCGAAAACAAAAAACGATAACAAACGGACCCTAAATTTTTAATTTTGTTATCCTTCCATGATCATCAAGTTTACAGAATAACTAAACAGTAATCCTTCCATGATCATCAAGTTTAAAGAATAAACAAACCCATAATTTTGCTATCCTCGCATAATCTTTTAACTTCAAGTGACATGCAAGAACTCTCGAATTGCTCTATCTGCCATCTCCAACAAGGTAAAAGCTTGATTATAGATCTTTAACAGTTAACTATCTTTAGCGAAAGCATCCATTTCATAGAGGAATGGAAAGGTAATTAAGATCAACTCAACATGCATGAACTTTTTTTTGGGGGGGTTGTTGAAATTTGATAATTTGAGGGTGTTGAAAATTTGATAAATGTTGTAGATAATCTGAAATGGTCATTATCTTAATTGAATGTGGTTTGAATATGAAATAAGGTATAATTCATGAAATAAAAAATTGTTGTTTATAACTTGGTGATTTGTTTCTAATGGAAGCTCTACCTTTATGTTAGCAAGTTAGATAATGACATATAAAGTGATGAATACCTCTTACAAATTAATGTTTTTGGACTTTCTTTTGTTTGATAGTGGAAAAGTAATGGAAATGCTATTGTGGAGGAGGGGTGATAAAACATTAATAGTTAGTGGGCAGCTTGCCCACTAATTATTAGTGTATTTTAGAAACATAGTTTCGCAACAGATTTCTTAAATGTTGATAAGTAGCAACATAAAATATCTTTTTTGTTGCTTTTTGACAAAAGTATGTGTTTTTTTATTAGACGATAGCAACAAAATTTTAATTTGTTTCTAGTGGAGACTAGTTGTCTCACTATTTGTTGCTAGATGGCATCAAATTTTCAATTTGTTACCATTTCTTTTTGCAACTAATACGTGATTCGTTGATATTGGAAACTATTTATGTTACTATTTATTACTCGATGACATCAAGTTTTCAATTGGTTGCTATTTAGAAACAAACTATGGCAACAAATGTTGAATTTATTGTCATTGGAAAAAGTAAGTTTATTATTTGTTGTTAAAGTTGAAACGATTTTTTATATGTCATAGTTAAAAGATCCTTGAGTCAGTTTTAGCAATAAACTCTGACAACTAATTTTTGATGTGTTGCTTTTGGCAACAAATAGTCTTACTAGTTGTTGCCAAAATGGCATCCGGTTTTTTATTTGTTGTCTTTGGAAACAAGTTGTCGTGTGATTCATTGCTGAATAATATGGACAACTTGTATTACCAAAAATATGAAAAATAAAGTAAAATTATTAGATTGGTATGCAATCCATATTTGATTAGAAGACACTGGAAGCAAGTCATTTTTCTATTTGTTGTTAGATAATATCATATTTTTGATTGGTTGCTGTTTAAAAACAAACTCTGGCAACAAAGTAAATATTTGTTGCCGTTGTAAACAAATAATTTTATTATTGGTTGTTAGATGACATCATAGTTTCAATTTGTTGTCGGAATTGAACTGAGGCCCCTATATTGTTCACCTTATTTCCACTTATTTCAAAAAAAATAAGTTCGATTAAGTTCCGGTAAGTTCTGGAAAAATTAGTGCTACCTAAGTACACATACAACAAAAATAAGTTATGTTAATTAAGTTCTAATAAGGCTATGTTTTGTTCAACTTATTTAAAATTAAATCTAGAAAAAATAATTTAAGAATAAATTCAAATTAGTTCAAATAAGTTCAGATAAGTTTGGGTTCCAATAAGTTCAAATAGGTGAATTTCCACAAGTCATAACACTTAACATAATTAACTTCAATACGTTTCAATAATAAGTTCAAATAAGTTCTGATTAAGTTTAGATGAGTTTAGATAAGTAAAGATGAATTAAGATTAGTTCAATTAAGTCTAAGTGGAACAAAACGGTCCTGAAATCAAGTTAAGTTCAGATAATTTCAACTAAGTGAATATTAGGTGAATAAAATCAAGGCACTAATATATACTCCCTCCGTTTCATTTTAATTGTTACACTTTGACATTTTATACTATTCACAAGTTACACTTTGACCCTCATTTGTGATTTATACATGAATAAAAACATAGACATGTGGGATCTTATTAGATTCGTCTTAGTATGTACTCCCTCTGTCCCAGAATAGTCTGAACACTTTCCTTTTATGTTTGTCCCAAATTAGTTTGAACACTTCCATTTTTGACATGGTCCCAGTATTAATATATTATTTCTTTTACATATCTTTGGCCCACACTCTACCTTTTGTCAATAAAAAGTTATCCAACTTTCTCTCTCCTCTAATAAAAAATAACCCACTAACTCCTATTACATCTACTTTTTAAATTAAATAACATTTGATAACCACACTACAACTTATCACCTTAAACTACGTGTCCCAACAAGTGTTCAGATCTTTCTGGGACGGAGGGAGTATTTTAATAATATGTACTTTTTATAATTTTTACAAATACAAAACTAGAGATATATATCCTCAAAGTTTTACATTAACATGCGTGAAAAGTGTAAGTGTAACCATTAAAAAAAAACGGAGGGAGTACTAACTTCTCCAAACGTACAACTTATCTCAATTTCATGTTAACCTACTTTTCGCAAAATAAGTGAAAATAAGGAAAACATTACATGACATATAGAAATTATAGTATTAGTACGCAAGACATTATTATAGTTCAAAGTTGAGTGGATATGGCCTTTTTTACAAATTGCAAATGAAACTAATATATCTTGAATATGGAATTCCAAAAGATTGTTGTTAGTAAAACTTGACACTATAAATATTTTGAATTGATTATAAGTTAGCGTGATATATGAAAACATTTTTTTTATTTATATTTGAATTTGAATAGCCCTTATTATTAGTTGTATAAAGCTAATGATTATTAATGATTAAATTGATTTTTTTGTTAAAAAAACTAATTTTTGTGATTGCAAACTGATTTTTAATAGTTATAACTTATAATAATTCAAATATTAGTTTTTTTTTTCTTATACAAAAAAGGCACAAAACCAATTAGAAATTCAAAAATTAGTTTGGTGAAGAGAACATGGTATTAATAAGGTTGACAAAGCAAATTGAGGCAAAAAAAAAAGTTGTATTTTACTTTTTTTGTCTTAATGAATAGTTAGGGTGAATTATGAAGTTAGACACTGAAATACCGTTATTATCTTTTACTCATATTTTGACAATATAATAGTTTGCATAAATTCATTTTCAGAAACTTTAACTAATGTGTGTTTATTTTAGGTAGGTAAGATGAAAGACCAACTGAATTGACTCCTCTGGCTCACAAGTATAACCACTCAACCACTCAGCCTTGTAGGTCAAGCTCATTGGAATCAATCCTATTTCCGATAGGAGCACTCAGCCATAAAACAAAAAAAGGAGCCTCACATGGGTTTTAAGCTTATATGTTCTTTTGTTGTCATTTTATGCATGGTTGTTATCAATTTAAATATGCATATTTTTATTAGTTTAAAAGTATTTAGATATTACTTTATAAGTTTTATCCATACTCGTTATCAGTTTATACATATTTCATATCTGCTTATGCACATTTGTTATCAGTTTATACATATCTTAAAATAAACTGGTATGAAATATGTATTATACACTAATATAAAATATCTATAAATTGAAATGAATCAAGCATAAACGAGTAACTATAAAATGATAACAACTCTGCAAGAACTTATAACTCATACATGTAAATTAAACTTAGCTTGGCAGAAGCTCGTCTCAGTTACTGAGACTGTCCCACCAAAGAGAAATATACACAAACAACAAACATAATTGAAGTGAAAGTACGACAACAATAGAAAAGCCAGACTTATCATGTCTGTTACCTTATTTTCAATCCTTATAAGTAAAAAAATAAGTTAGAATAGATCCAGACAAGGTCTAATGAGGGCTAATAAAGGTATAATAAATTCAAATAAATCCAGTTCAGCAAAAATAAGGCTTGACACACTCATCAAATAAGGTCTAATAAGTTCAGATAAAATCTAATAAGGTCTTAATAAGTTCAGATTAGTTCATATAAATTCAGATAAGCAAAAAAAAGAGTTGAAAAGAACATAGCCTTAGAGTAATAAATTTTTTAATTGTATAAAATAATATAATATTCTACGAGTGTGTTATATTCATTTGATTTTTACTCACTTAACCTTAAATGAAGTTATCATAACTTAATAGTATGAAATGCACCTGGACAGAACATCTCTCGTTTCTAAAACCTCATTTCTCCTTAAGTTAAACAAATTCGAAAGAAAAATAATTAAATATAATTGACTTTTTTCTAATTTTTCTCGTACAAAAAAAAGGAGGAAATCAGTTCTAAAATTCCCACGCACATTGCCGCGAAACTACAGAAGAACCCATTCAAAATTTCAAACACCCTCAACTCTCTCCCCCTTTTTTTTAAAAAAAAAAAACTTCCTCAACTCTCTCAACTGATCTTCCGCAGTCACCACTTATATAATGAACATGTGATATGCACATGACTTTAGTAGTAATATCAGCTCACCTTAGACTTTTGTCTCTTTCCTAGGATCATGGACTAGGATCATTCTAGGGATTATAACCTATAGTAAGGTTCCCTAATATATATACATTGTGATAGGGTATTGGAAACTTTAATCACATTAATACAAAATACTTCATCCGTTCCGAATTAAATGCAACAAATCCACTTTTACGCATGCCGAGGCATTACTTTGACCAAAAATATCTATAATTACATATAAGTAAAAATTATAAAAATTATTACAGATTCGATTTTTGAAGAACCGGATCAGTTAACTTGTGACACTTAAGGTTTTTTCCACTAGTGTGTTTTAATAAAAAGGTTACTTTTTTGCCCACTAACTATTATCGTTTTATCATACCTCGATATGGAGTTAAGGGCGGAGGTTGGGGTGGAAACAAGAAATAATCTACTTAGTTCAGTCAACAAGGATTATTATATTATGAGACATGCCAAAAACAATAAGAAATTTAATCATGGGTGGGCTAGAATTTAATTTTAAGGAAGTGGGCATCAATTTCATTATCAGAAGGCATATATTCTTCGTTAGATATAACTTAATCATGACATAACATCGGTGCAAATAAGATAGTGAGGGATAACTCAGTTGGTTAGAGCTTTCCTCCCGGTTCCAGGTAGACCTGATCAAACACCGGGCCGGGCCGGGTTCGGGCCGTGCCGAACAAAAAAAAAAGGGCCCATCTTGCGGGCCGGGCCCAAATCCGGGCCAAATTTTTTTGCCCAAAGCCCGGTATTTCGGGCCGGGCCGAGCGGGCTTTTGCGGGTCAAAACGGGCCGGGCCCATTTTTTAGGCTAAAAAGTGTTTTTTTGCTTGTCCAAAGCCCGCCCAAAAAAAAAAAAAAAATTGACCGGGCGGGCCCGGCCCGGCCCGCGGGCCCAAAAAACCCGCCCAAACCCGCCCAAAAACCGGGCCGGGCCGGGCCAGGCCCGCGGGCCGGGCTGGAGTTGATCAGGTATAGTTCCAGGTGATCCTGTGATCGATTCTCCTCCCCGCCCTTGTAGCTCATTTGCACCATATCTCCCGCCTAAACCCTCAAATTTCAACTTTTGTTTCCCTCCTTTCCTCACTTTCTCTCTCTCCTCCAAAATCCCCAATTTCATCAACAAATTTCCGCCATTTCTATTTTCATCCGCCGAATTCATCAAACGCCGGCGATTTTCCGGCGAAAATGGTTGGAATTAATCCGATTGATTACTCCAAAACTCAGAGAATCGTTCTTCTAATCGATCTTCAACCTCTTATTCACCTCCAAAACCCTAATTCTTACTTCACTTCTCTTCTCACTTCCGCCAAAATTCTCCTCTCTTTTCCTCCTCTTTCTCTTTCTCTCTCCTCTTTCAAGCTTTTCTTCTCCTCTCTCTCTCCTCTTCTTTCGTCTTCTTCTATCCTCAAGCTTCCAATTTCGTCGTATAACCCTAATTTCCTCTCTTTCAATCGTTCCGATGAAACCCTAGATTCGCTCTCGCAGACCCTTAATTTGGTTTGTGATATGGTTAAATCTTCGATTTCCGGGTCGAATTCGAAGGCTTCGTGTGTTTCGAGCTCGATTGCGCAGGTAATTCATGATTATGGTTGGGATTTGTGTGATTATGTTGATGATTCTGATTTGTTAGGACATGTTCAGTCGAATTTGGTTGTGTTGTTCTCGCCGCTTTGTAAATCTTTTGAGGATTTGCGTGATTTTATGGGTGTTGATGATGTGATGAGTGACAGTGATATTTTTTGTGATAAGTTTAGAGGGGTTTTTGGGAATGTGAGAGATGTTTTTGTTAGTAGGGATATCCATTTTAGCTGGGTAGATGTGCGATATGATGATGATAATGTAGGAAATGATAAACGAAACGACAATGTTGATGAAATTGGTAGGGTGGTGGGGTTTTTTCAATGTGGGCTTAAGAGTTTAGGTTGGGGTTTTTGTTCTAGTAATTCGATTGTATTGGGTTCCGCTCTCGTTTCTTTTGGCTTAATTTATCCAATGATTGGGGTGTCATCAACTTATTGTAAATTGAATGATACATGTAAGAATGTTAGTGGGCAATTGAATCTTGAGATATTGGATGTGAGTGGTAAACCAATGGAGTGCACATACTGTGATCTCCAACTGTTCGATCTTAAAATGTCATGTGGGCAGAGGCTTAATAGTCTCTCACTTGCTGGAGAGTGTGAAAAAGCAGGAGAAGAACTTTCTGAACAACCTCGCGGAACTGTGGGGAATTTTGGCGATGGAGTGGTGAAGATTGATGTTAAAGCTCTCTGTAGACACAGCGAACTATTAAGAATTGATGGGCAGGTCTCTGATGTGGTTCTAGTTGATGAGCTTCCCACAGATGCAAAGAAAAAGAAGGAAAAATCATCTGAAAAGTTTTTCGCTGACAGAGTTCTTGACTTGCTTTCGGAAGAAACAGGCAAGTTTATGAAGAGGAAACCACCACCTCTTTGGCAAATTCTGTTGTGCTTCCTTTATAGGAATGATTACCTGGCATTGTTGCATCTGTCAAATGCCAATGGCAGCAAAAAGATGGGGGTTCTTAGACCTTTTAGTATTCATTCAGCTTTCCTCTATATTCTGAAAAGTAACTCTGACTCTCAACCTGGAGCACAAAATGGTGAAAGCCAACTTAACCTCGGACAGGATAGTTCAAGGAGAGGAAATACAACTGTTTGTGCTGATACCAGTATGTATTCTGTAAGTGGGATAGTTGGAAATGATAGTAGAAGAAAGCATAGAAAACATCCTCACAGATACAAGGATCTTTCGTGGAGCTCTTTCTGCAAAGCAGCTTTTGAACTCTGTGAGATGGAACTTGAAGAAGCTTACTTTTCCAAGGAATGGGATACTTCAAAGAAGTTGAAGTTTTTGAAGTGTTGGATGAAACAGGTCACTAGAAGTCCTTCATCTCTTTCATGTAAATCAGACCCATCAAAAATTCTAGAGAAAACAAAAGAGAGTTTATGCCATTTGGATCACGACAGTCAACAGCCACTTCCTTCTTTGGCCGGAGAACATGCTGTTAAGGAACCTCCTCAAATAGCTGGAGGTTCTTTGCAAGAAGCTGCAGAAGCTTTCTTCAGTAATTTATCTCAGAGAATCCAACATGGGATTGCATCAGGAGTTGACTTGGTGGCTTTTGCGCAGCGGGTTGTTTGGTCATGTATTTATTGGTTAAGGGTAAAACTAGGACCAGATACCAGGGAAGAAAGCCAAGCCTCGCTTGAAAAATCAGATGGTAACAGTCATGGAGGGCTATTGGCGGCTGAACTTGTGAAAATGTTACTAATTGATCCGAAAGACATAGCAGGAAAGCACAAAGATGGTAGTCTGTCCTCTAAAGCACCAGATGCACAATCATCCAAAATGTCCTCTGAAGATAGAGTTAGAGAGTATCCTTTTCTTCCATATAATACTTGGTAGTTAATATGTTTATGATGATTTTACTTTTTTTTTGGTTGGAACATTTAATTGGGTTCTCAGGGTAGTTCCTTAAGATTTTTCCAGATACGAGCTGCAGATTTTGTTTCGGATGGAGATACTTCAATCAGATCTTGTGGCTGGTATAAGAGATTCTACTAAGCACAAATTTGCTAAGCAGATTTGCTGTCTCCTAGAGTTTATTCAGTGTAACATGGAGGATGGATTTTTCGGAGACTTCAACCTTAATGATTATGTGGGCAGGACCATCAGAAGCAGGTATATGCACTTCTAATGCTATCAGCATGTATAACCACAATATTGTTCGTATGTTACCAATGGGAAATGCCATCTTTTACAAGTTTCATAGATGAAAGCTGTACCATATCAGCAGCATCATTAATGTGGGTCTTGGCGGACAAGGAGATGTCTTCATAAGTTTTCAACTTGCATTTTTTCTAGTAATGCTGTTCATCATTAAGTGTGTTTTATTTCCTCTCCCCCTGGGCCTTTTGTGTTTTTTGTACTGCTACTTGAAACAAAATTCTGGTGCAATTTGTGCTCTATGTGATGTGGATTAGGGGTAACCTTTTCTGATCTTAAAATGTATCAAGTAGGTCCTGGATTATTCTTTTTGAATACTTGATAATTCTCTAACCAATGTAGTTTAGGGCCCGACTGTTGTTGCATCTTTGCATCAAACCGTCCTTGTCAGCTAGATGAACATACTTGCATACTAGAGGGGAGTAATATGGTAAAGCCACTTGGTATGGGCCCCACTCCCATTCCTCTCTCTTGCTCACTAGTGAACATGTTCGGCGATGGCTTTTTTCATGTATTTCACTTGGTTTTAGCCTCAATGGATATGCAACTTCATTCCTGTTTTATGCCATTAATCAAACTATGACTGGAATGATTTTGAGCAAGAAATTTGCAACTAGTTGTTGAAGATACATGCTGGTCCTCTGATTTTAGAATTTTAGGTACCGGGTTTTCGAGTAATTACTTTCTAGTTAAGGGTGTCCAGATCCTTTGACTTCTTACTCATTTGTTCAATATTAGTTCATGTCTGATTTACTTTGGACTTCTGGTGAAGAAGCTGTTAAGATTGGTATAGTTGTATCTTATGTTATTATTTGTGGGCAATGTCCAGGTACTCGCAAAAGTTGGGAGATGTTGTCCATAAGATATACGATCAAATGGATCTTTTATTGTTTGATGATGGTGATGATGAATCCCCCAACCTACTTCTCAACAGTGAAGACAGCAGTCAATCATGGAAAGTAGGGGATAATGATAGAGGAAGTGAACCCAATTCTACTGATGATTCAATTCACTCTGGTAGCACCGATCATGACCGCAAACTAATTGAAGCTCAAGAGAGGAGAGCAAGAGCTTCGAGGTTTGCATCTTTTTCAAGAAGAGCCATGCCAGAACTGCAGAGAGTGTGGGCCCCTAAACCTCCAAAACTATCTAGGTCAAAATCAGACTCATCTCGTAGGTCTAAGAGGAAGGGCCGACATAGAGAAAGCTATGATATGGTATGCGAAACCCCAACAAGTGGGGCAAAAAAGTGCTTATTCCCTTCAGATGGTAATGTTGGTGATGAAGGTAGGGATCAAGGGGCCAGTTCAAGCAATTCCGTTCACAGGGCTTTGTTTCAGGATGAATCCTGGCATCATGATTGGGGGCTATGATTCACGAGGTATGTTGGTCTCGGACAATGGCTTGTCTACAATAGCTAACTTAGACATATGAAACAGGTAACTGTGTATACCAGAAGCTTTGCCTGAAGCAATACAACAGGATCCTCTTGTTGGACTACCTTAATCTTGTACACAAAATCTAATACGATAGACTTGTAAAGTATATTTATAAGGAAATGTATCATTATGTGTTTTTAGCAGTAAGGTGCTAGGAACCTTGTAACGTCTTTGTGATAAAATACGTTGCTCTTGTTATCTAGATTATAGGTACATTATTTACAACAAATTCAGTGTATCAGTTTAGCAGGAGAGTTGCAAATACATATAGTTATTCTATGATGAAGATGGAAGCTCCATAGATAAAGTGTAACACTTCTCGTATTTGGATGCTTTGAAATAAATGCAATATAATTATGTGGCATGTAATTTATCTCTTTCTCTCTCCTCATTGTGCATGCACTTCCTTTATTTGCTTACTCTGAAAATTCTTAGGTGGTCATATTAACTATTATCATAAATAATTAATTGGTCTACAATGATTTTGAAATAAAAGAATCGTCCCAACCCTAAAATCATTTTGAACCATTGGATTTTATAGTTGATTAAACACGATCACTCAAGAATCGTCCATCGCAAATTCTTACAACTTTTCATGTCTATGTATAGAAAACAAGGAGCATAAGTGCAACCCTGTATTATCCTTGATTTTCAGCACCATTATGTGCATCGCCTTCTAAAATAGTTTGCTCCATTCGTGCAGTTCGTGACGTTTAGTGCTCAACTTTAATTCACTTTAGCAGTAACATTATACATTTATACTCCCATAAAAAAACATTGTACTTAATGAATATTGGGCGTTATTGTTCGTCCCGCAACTTATCAACGGTCATTCAACTAGAATCCCATATCTCAACTACATTTACCCGCCAAAATGTAGTTGTCACCGAGGAATTGTGTAACGACATTTTAAATTCATACCCAGATCCCAAAACCCTGAAAAAACTTCATGCAAAAATATTAACCCACCAAGATCTTCATTCAAGCCCTAGTATTCGACTCAAGTTGATTAGGGCATATGCTGGTTTTGGTTTATTGGGTATTGCCCGCCATCTGTTCGATGAAAGTCCTGAGAGAAATGTTATTTTTTTCAATGTTATGATCAGGAGCTATGTGACCCATCAACAGTACCAAGATGCTCTTGGGGTGTTCAAGAGTATGTCTAGACTTGCAGTTAGACCTGATCATTATACGTACCCGTGCGCTTTGAAAGCTTGTTCTGGTTCAGAGAATTTGTGGGTTGGTCTGCAGATTCATGCTGCTGTGTACAGAGTTGGGCTTAACTTGAATTTGTTTGTTGGGAATGGTTTGATTGCTATGTATGGGAAGTGTGGTTGTTTGATGGATGCTAGAAAAGTTGTTAATGAAATGCCTGTTCGAGATGTTGTTTCCTGGAATTCTATGGTTGCTGGGTATGTGCAAAGAGGGCATTTTGACGATGCCCTGAACGTCTGTAGAGAAATGGAGTCGATGAAGTTGAATGCGGATGCTGGAACTATGGCAAGTTTACTTCCAGCAGTTAGTAATACTTCTTCTGAGAATGTCGTATTTGTCGAAGAAATGTTTGAAAAGATGGTTAAGAAGAGTTTGGTATCTTGGAATGTGATGATAGCGGTGTATGTGAAGAACTCCATGGCTGCAGAAGCCATTGATCTTTATTCTCAAATGGAAGCTAGTGGAATTGAGCCAGATGGGGTCACCTTTACGAGTATTCTACCTGCTTGTGGAGATCTTTCTGCATTCTCAGTAGGAAGGAAGATTCACAAATGTGTTGAAAGGAAGAAACTTCTTCCAAATTTGTCCGTGGAGAATGCATTAATCAACATGTATTCCAAGTGCGGTTGCCTAAGGGAAGCAAGGGATGTATTTGATACTATGCTGATACGTGATGTTGTTTCTTGGACTTCAATGATTTCTGCGTATGGTGTGAGTGGACAAGGTCAAGAAGCTGTTGTTCTTTTCTCTCGAATGAGAAAGGAGCGCTTAATTCCTGATTCCATTGCATTTGTTGCTGTCATGTCAGCTTGCAGTCATTCAGGGATGTTGGAAGAAGGACAGAGTTACTATAAATTAATGACTGAAGAGTACAATATTACTCCAAGAGTAGAACATTATTGTTGCATGGTTGATCTCTTTGGGCGCGCAGGGAAAGTGAATGAGGCTCTCGCTTTCATCAAGGAGATGCCGATTGAGCCAAATGAAAGAGTATGGGGAGCTCTGTTAGGTGCTTGTCGTGTCCATTCTAATATGCGTGTTGGGCTGATAGCTGCTGATCATCTTTTCCGTATGGTACCTGAGCAGGCTGGATTTTATGTGTTGCTATCTAACATTTATGCTAAAGCAGGAAAATGGAAGGAAGTTAGCACAATTAGATCATTAATGAAGAACAAAGGCATGAACAAAACACCAGGCATTAGTAACGTGGAGCACGAAGGTCAGGTTTATACATTCCTCGCAGGGGACAGATCACATCCACAGTCTAAAGAGATTTATGATAAGTTGGATGTGTTAGTGGGGAAAATGAAGGAGGAAGGTTATGTTCCTGAGACAGATTTTGCTCTTCATGATGTAGAGGAGGAGGATAAAGAAGGCCATCTTAGAGTCCACAGTGAAAAGTTGGCTATAGTATTTGCCCTTATAAATACGAGACCACCAACAGCTATTAGAATTACTAAGAATCTTCGTATATGTGGAGATTGTCATATTGCAATCAAGCTCATATCCAAGATCACTAAGAGGGAGATACTTGTCAGAGATACCAATAGGTTTCACACCTTCAAGAATGGGGTTTGTTCTTGTGGTGATTATTGGTGACTACGTAAAAAATGTGCTCAACCTATAATTTTATTCATTGGAAATTATTATAAGCAAGGATGCTGAATATTCCTGGACCTTTTCTTCAATTTCTTGATCTTGATTTCTACAGGAAGGTTTATTGACATTGCTTTTCTAAGTGTATTTGGCAATGGCAGCCACTGCTATCTAAGCATTTGTGGAAGTTCTAGAAGCATAGGGAATGATATTGCAGCCTGCCAAAGTCAGCTCCTCTCGTTGCGTGGGGGGTATTGGTAACTATATTTCTTCCCTGCTGATGCACAACAGGTAGGTTATATCACTATTCTTTCATTATTGAAATCAATTCAATCCTACAGTTTAAACCTACTTCATGCAGTCTCATTTCTCTTTGTTTGGTTTGTAAAAGGTGGGAAATAGTTTTTCCAGATATGAAAATTTATCAGTTCCTTCTTCGTTCCAAGACCGGAAAACATGTTCCTATCTGAGTAATTAACGTTGCATATTCCTCCCTACTCGCCTTCAATCTCTTTTTGTTTTCCTTTCTTCTTAAACTGTTTGAGAAACTAAACAATGGAAAATTGATAATTTCACTTGAAAAATGTTTTTGATGGAAAATAACCGTTATCCACTAAAAATGTTTCCCGTTCAACCAAACAGAGTCAGATTATAAGTTGATTAATTACTGTTGTTTTACCCTCACTCAGGTAGCAGACCACCTTTGTGACAACTCCCTAGGTGGAACCTCAAACATGCGCTGCCCCTTCAAGAACGCGGTCCATTGCTCGATGGCATAGACTTCAACATTGAATTTGGCTCAGAGGAAAAGTGGGATGTCCTAGCAAGGGTATTCAGTAGACGAATCAGCAGTACCACAGTGCCCTTTCCCTGATGCTCATTAACTGAAGCCATATATACTGGTGTCTTTGTCTATGTTTGGATGCAATTCCACAACAATCAGCCTTGCCAATATGCCAATGGAAATGCTAACAAACTCGTAACGTCTTGAAACACATGGACTCGAGCTAATGCTTGCCAAATCTTCCTACATGCTGCTCGAGATGCTGTGTGCTGACAGTGGTTATATCGTACATTCGTACCTGATGCGGTGATGCCTTAATCCTGTAATCAAGCTTCTTAGTTTTTTCGCATCAATTCTCCTAAATATAAATAGTGTAAAGGTCAAAGCTTACTTTTTTCGCACTAATAAATATATATAGCTTTTAAGTGGCTAAATTTTAACCAAATATCTTAAGTTTATGAAGACGTATAATGTTACCATAAACATTAACACTAGACTATCCCAAAGAATTACTTATAGATTTATTAACCATGAAAATTATTATAATAACCTACCAAATAAAGAGACTAGTAGTTCTTCAAATGGTTGAAGAATTGTTTTTGGCCACATGGGTTTTCTTACGCTCTTTGATAAGTAAATTGGGGAAATCTTGTCTATGCGCGATTATATGTTATGTCTTCTTCCTTTCATTGATGATTGAAATTAAAGGCACATGTGCAGATGTGCTGGTTCTTACAACTAACAACACGGCAGCCTCATCTACTAGTTAATTCAGGAATCTTAATTTTTAAACATGTTTTGAATGGATTAAGAAATTGTTTGTTAGAATGTATTTGGGATAAAACAAATTATGTACGTCAACAATTTTATTAAGATTTAAGATTGTGCCGTAACATAGGATATGAGAAAGAAAGAACAAAAAACACGGAGAATGACATAAAAATTTACACGGTCCACTAACAATCTGTCAGCTATATCAACGGGATAGAGAGGAGAATGATATTATTTGGTTTGAGGAGTCTAGAATACAATGGTACCCTACATATATAAGTTATTGAGAATTATTAGAGAGAAAAAGAATTTCAGTTTTGTTATTGAGAGAAACAGAATGAATAATCTTCTGTCATTACAGCGTTGGTATTTATATACCAGTTTGTTATAACAAACTAACAGTAGAGGAAAATAAGCTAAAAACAACTAACTAAACAATAGTGCTTATGCAAGCTTATTACAAACTGAAGGATATAAACTCATATCCCCCCTTCAAGCTGGACTTGGGAAGAATGCACAAGACCGAGCTTGGAACATATTTGTTGATGAAGAGGCCCTGAAAGAGGCTTTGTCAGAATGTCGGCTAGCTGTAGAGAACTAGGAACATGAGTAGTTTTGATGAAACCAGAAACCACTTGTTCACGAACATAATGGCAATCTCTGTTAAGGTGCTTGGTCCTCTCGTGAAAAACAGGATTCTGTGCAATATGTTCAGCAACAGAATTATCACAAAATAAGTTAATAGGTAAATTAACGTGATGATCCAAATCTTGCAGTAAACCTTCAATCCAAACAATTTCAGATGCAGCACTACTCATACTTCTGTATTCAGCTTCTGCACTAGATTTACTTACTGTTTTTTGTTTCTTGGTCTTCCATGAGACCAAGTGAGACCCCATGAACATACAATAAGAGCTTAAAGATTTACAACTGAATACGCAAGAACTCCAATCAGCATCTGAATAGGCTTGCAGTTGTAGATTACTAGTAGCAGAATAGTAAATGCCTAGATCCAAAGTAGATTTCAGATATTTCACCACATAGCAGCTTGTAAATGTGGCTTCCTTGGACAACTAAGAAATTGACTCAGATGTTGTGTGGCATATGACAAATCAGGCCTAGTTATATTCAAATATAACAATCTCCCCACAAGTTGTCTATAAACTTCAGGATGCTCAAGAATATCACCATCATCAACAGATAAACCAAGACCCTTAGGCAAAGGTGCAGCAACAGGTTTGGCATTTGATAAGTTAAAATCTTTGATGATATCAGAAATATATTTTTGTTGATTAAGAAAAGTACCAGAATTATTTCTGTGTATTTCAATACCCAGAAAATATTTCATTAAACCCAAGTCTTTGATGGTATAAGCAGAGTCAAGAGCAGATTTCATGTGATCAATTTGAGCTTGAGAAGTGCCAGTCAAGACCATATCATCTACATATACCAAAATCACAACAAACTCTCCATCTTGATGTCTAGTGAAGAGAGAATAATCTTGGGTAGATTGAATAAAACCATGGCTCAGAAGAAATTTGCATAACTCCTTGTTCCATTGTCTAGAAGCTTGCTTCAGACCATATAAGGATCTCTTTAGTTTGCAAACATTACCAGGTTTAGCCTTTTTGTAACCTAATGGAGGCTTCATAAACACTTCTTCATCTAGGAACCCATGTAAGAAGGCATTATTTATGTCTAGTTGACATAAAGGCCATCCTTTAGCAGTAGCCAAGGAAATAAGGATTCTGACAGTAGCAATTTTAGCTACAGGAGAAAAAGTGTGAGTGTAATCAGTCCCTTCCACTTGCTGATATCCAACAGCAACTAACCTGGCTTTATATCTTTCAACATTCCCATCAGGAAGATATTTGATCTTGAAAACCCATTTGGAAGATATAGCCTTTTTTCCAGCAGGTAAAGTAGTTAAACACCATGTGTCATTCTTTTCAAGGGCATTAATTTCCTTATCCATTGCATCTTGCCACTCAAGAATTACAGAAGCTTGGTTATAAGACAAAGGCTCAGTAATAGGAGGAGACGAAACAACAGAAAAAGAAAGAGAATTAGAAGAAGTAGGTAGAGTAGGACAGATATAATCAAGTAGTTTAACAGGAGGTTTAACAACTCTGGTTGTCTGTCTAATAGGCAGAGTATTAGTAACAGAAGGAACATGATTAGAAGAATCAACAGAAGGAAAGGAAGTGATATTAAGAGGAAATTCTGAAGAAAGCAGTAGGAGAAGAAATAGGAACCTCGTTATGAGCAAGTAAGGTCTTGAAGTAATAGAAGTAGGAGAAGAATTTGAGAATTCATTATGATTAGAATGAAAAATATGAGGATAATTTTGAATTCCATGATCAGATAGATCATCAGGAACATGATTTTCTCCTGAATTAGAAGAATTAGATGGTTGGGAAGAGTTAGTTGGAGGAAAAATCTTGGTCAAAGGATGTGAGAAGTAATCAGAAATATCTATTAATGAATGATCAGTGTTAATATGTTCTGTAACAGCATCAGGTGATGTTTTATGGAAAGGAAAAGATTGCTCCTGAAAAATGATGTCTCTAGAAACAAAACATTTCCTAGTTTTTAAATCAAAAACTTTGTAACCTTTCTGTCCATATGGATATCCAATGAAAATGCATTTAATGGCTTTAGGACTGAACTTGTTTTTTTTTCTATCTGTGTTGTATGCATAGCATAAACACCCAAAAACTCTAAGGGAATCATAATCAGGGAAGGTTTTAGTTAGAATCTCATAAGGACTTTTCCAATCTAGGATGGGTGTGGGAATTTTATTAATGAGAAAAGTGGCTGTAAGAAGACATTCACCCCAAAAATATGAAGGAAGATTAGACTGAAAAAGTAAGGCCCTAGCAACTTCTAACAAATGCTTGTGTTTTCTCTCTACTCTCCCATTTTGTTGGGGAACACCAGCTATGCTTCTTTGATGTAATATGCCTTTGTTACAGAACAAATTAAGACATTGATCTTGGATGATTTCAGTTCCATTATCAGATCTGACAGTTTTAACATGCTTATCATATTGAGTTTCAACTTGAATAAGAAAATTGGCAATGGTCTTATAAACTTGTAATTTGTTTTGCAAGAGAAAAGTCCAAGTTGTTCTACTAAAATCATCAAGAATGGTCAAGAAATAAGATGCTCCATGAAGAGTTTTAATCCTATAAGGACCCCAAAGGTCAATATGTATGAGAGAGAATATTTCAGTGGCTCTAGAATCACTTCTAGGAAAGGGAGTTCTATGATGCTTAGCAAAAACACAACCTTCACAAAAGAAATTATCTATATGCGAACATAGAGAAGGAGCAATGTGTTTCATTCTAGATAATGAAGAATGACCAAGTCTAGCATGTAAGAGTTCAAGGGAAAGTTTAGAATTATTTGTTGTCTTGGAAAGATTGGAATAAGCTTTGGAATTTCGAGTGACATGACACATATTAAGGTAATATAGACCACCAATTTTAGTGCCTTGAGTTATTTTCTTACCATTTGAAGCAATAAACACACATTCGGACAAAGAAAATTTCACCTCAATCTTACTCGTGGAATGTACCAATTGTCCAACAGACAGTAAGTTATGCTTGAAAGTAGGAACCAACAACACATTGTATAAGGTGATATTTGCACAGATAATCACATCACCTATCTCAGTCACATGAGTACATCTACCATCAGGTAATCCAACTTTAATTGCTTTTTCAAGTTTCCTTTTATTTGAAAATAAACTTGCATCGAAAGCCATATGATCGATTGCACCCGAATCAACTATCCAAGAATGAATAGAATTAATACCCGCAAAGTGAGCACGAGCAAGTATGTGTTTGACTATTGGAAGATTCTCCAATAGTTTGCTTCCCTTGCACAGAATTTAAGAACTCCCTGAAACATGGAATGCAGCACTGCTAGTATCAACATGGTTGGCAGCTACAGATGATCCAATTGAAGGACCAGCTCCCATATATTCCAAAGGAGTATCCTCATAGGAGTTGTCAGCAGCTACATGTGCAGCCAACTTGCCAGAAGTGTTATTAGACACAAATTTCTTATGATACCAGTCAGGAAAACCAATGAGTTTGAAACATTGGTCCTTGGTACCCTTGCAGTAATCACATTTCAGATTCATTTTTTCAAGTTTCTCCTTCCTCCAATCTCTCTTAACTCCATGAATTCTTTGCACAGCTAAAGCACTCACTTCATGGGTTGAAAATTGATGTGCAGAGATTTGTTTTTGCATCTCAATTTGTTGAGCCAGAGAGAATGCTCGATTGATAGAAGGTAAAGGATCCAAAGAAAGAATGTTAGTGATGACATTATCATAGCCATCATTAAGACCAAGCAAGAATTCCATAAGCTTCTCTTCTGCCTGAAAATCTGCAATTTTCTTCAAGAAATTGCAAGTACACTTAGACATAGCTCCACAACTACAATCAGGAAAGTTTCTGAGATTTTGTAATTCATCCCATAATCGTTTCATCTTGCCAAAATATGCAACAATTAACATATTTTCTTGCTTCAGCTTTTCCAAATCCTTCTTGAGCTGATAAATTTGCGGTCCATTGGACTGTCCATACCTCTCACAAACTTCATGCCATAATTGAGTAGAACTCTCCACAAAAGTAAAATTCTCACCAATTTCTGGCTCCATTGAATTAACTAGCCAACAAGTAACTAGATAATCACATCTAATCCATCGATTAAAATCCTTATCATTAGATTCAGGTTTTGCAATTGAACCATCCAGAAAACCTATTTTATTCTTTGCTACTAAAGCTCTCTTAACATTTCTCTTCCAGCTAACAAAATTCGTAGAATTCAGACTGATTGCTACCAGCTTATTCATAGTTTGATCAGAATTCGAAATATAGAAAGGATCGTTGTAATTGTTACTTACATTGCTGTCGCCATTAGAAGAGTTTGAGTTTTCTCCAGAAACTTCCGCCATTGATGGATGTTCAAGAAATCTTGAGAAAATTTCAGATTCTCAAGAAATTTACGAAGTATTTCACAAAAATTGAGAAGAAATTTTAATACGGAAAAATCGCTAAGATGTAAGAAATCGAAAATCGAAGGAGATTGAGAATCAATAAACTCAAACAAAGTACTTTGATGATACGTAATTCAGGACAGGTTTAACCTGCTCTGATACCATGAGAATTATTAGAGAGAAAAAGAATTTCAGTTTTGTTATTGAGAGAAACAGAATGAATAATCTTCTGTCATTACAGCGTTGGTATTTATATACCAGTTTGTTATAACAAACTAACAGTAGAGGAAAATAAGCTAAAAACAACTAACTAAACAATAGTGCTTATGCAAGCTTATTACAAACTGAAGGATATAAACTCATAGTTATCTTAACAAAAAGATTAGATAACACTAAATCTTTAATGTCATTAGTTCTTTGGTAGTATTAGTATAGTAGAATCAGTAGTAATTTAAGAATAAGGCTAAATGCATTATTAAGGTCAAACGTCTTCATTTATCTAATTTAATAAGTATGTCATCCACCTATATTATAATAGTTACATGTCAAAATCAAGTACAGTTACATAACAAAATGTCGTCTACCTATTTTGGCTCTACTAGACAGGTTGGGGGACTCTAAATTACCTTGAGAAAAAAAAAAAAAAACTAAAGTATTCATCTTTAATTACAGCAAGTTAACCTAGGTTAGCATCCTGACATAGATACATCTTGTTTCATACCTTCATGTAAATGGTTAGTACTTAGGCTCCGTTTGGTTGGATGTAAAACATTTTCAGTGTAAAATGATTTTCATGAAAAACAATTTACAATGGAAAACACAATTCCAAAATTAGTTTTCCGTTGTTTGGTTTCATGTAAGAAAAATGATGAAACGAAAGGAAAATGAAAGGGAAAGTAAGGAGGTAGTGAGAGGAGTGTACAAGAGAGGTAAGGAAAAGGAAGAAAAACAGTTTTCCCTTCATTTTGAAGGGAAAATGATTTTACACTCCTTTGCAAACCAAACAACGTAAAACTGAAAATAGAGGAAAACAGTTTTCTAGGAAAATATTTTACGCCCTACCAAACGGAGCCTTAGTGGCAAACTATAGATGAAAAATAGGTTGTTTTTGGGTTGGATGAGTTTGAAACGGTCATTCGAATTTATGTTAGGCTAAGCCTACCCATGTCAAAGTTATAGCTCGATTTCGGCACTGGCTAGGTCAGGCCAATTTATGGGCCAACCCGTCCTATCTAGTTTGTGCTTTTAATTGATGTAAAATGACATTATTTCTCATTGTTTTTCAATTTTTATCAAGGTTTTTTGAATTATCAAATACATATACAAGCCAAAAGGCGCAAAACCTTTTTTATAACTTTGTAACTTGTCAAAATATTTGAAATGGAATATCAATAAAACCAATGTGATGAAATTGTGAATTTATGATGTGCTTCCCTTATTTCATTTAGATTGCCCTTTCTTTGCTACCATCCGAGTACATGCATCATGCAGATTGTATATTTATATAATCCAAGTATAGCACTGATGTATGTTTTTTTTTTCTTTTTCTTTTCAATTTCATGTTTTAGAGGTGAGGAGGAGAGGCACAAAAAGAAGATCAATGTGTATTTAGGGCGAATACAAGCTTATACATTGCGACTCTTATACGAGTTTAAGAACCCCAAAACTTTTAAATTTGGTTTAACTCAATAATTTTTGCTTTGCATATATGCACATGCACATGTACAGTCGCTATATCAAAAATAAATATCCTATAATATATCGTTCTATATATATCCGATGTGGTGCAACCAATTACCCATGCATTCTTCTAATGTTGTGAGAGGATTATATTGCCATGTGATGTAACTATTGTATACGAAATTAACAGCACACCAATCAATTAACAGAATAGGAAATCGATTATTATAGAAGAAACTTAAAATTAGCTAGCAATCCATATCATCAAACTAAATACATAGAGTATATGATCTCTAGGCTCTACCTAATTAACTTCACTAATTTATAATTAAAATCACGTTCAATGATGCAGAACATATACATTCTAATCCATTTTTTTTAAGGGCAGTTGGACCAAACTTTTTGTGCATTTGTGCCTATAAAAAAAAACTTTCAAATGTTGGAGTAATGTACATCAATAAACAAACATCCTTAATCAAAAGATACAAAGATGTCTATCTTCACACTTAGTACATTATTCATCTTGGCATCCCAATTCATGAATCTCTGCCATGGTGCTGGGATAGCTATATAGTGGGGGCAGAACGGTGGCGAAGGCAGTTTAGCCGCCGCCTGCGCCACCGGGAACTACGAGTATATTAACATTGCTTTCCTAAATGTATTTGGCAACGGCCGAGTCCCTCAGCTAGACTTAGCTGGCCACTGCAACCCAAGCTTTGCTGGAAGTTGCAGTAGCATAGGGAATGATATTACAAGCTGCCAACTTCAGGGAACCAGAGTGCTCCTATCGTTGGGTGGTGGAATTGGTACCTACTCCCTTTCTTCGCCTGCTAATGCACAACAGGTCACTTCTGTTCTTTCTTTCATGTACTTCCTTTGTTTCTTTTTACTTGCAACAGTTTGACTTTCACGCTTGCCAATGCATAACTTCAACCGTTAATATTTTTAGTTATCGATAATTAAAAATTATAAAAAGTAGATATTTCAAAAATATACATGGAGACGAATCTAACAAGATCTCACATGAATATGTTTTTCCTTAACTATAAATCACCAAACATAAACTAAGTAGCGTTGGTGAATAGTGTAAAAGTCAAACTGTTGCAAGTAAAAAGAAATGGAGAAAGTATTTCTTTTTAATACTTCTAGTAGATCTACATAAACTGCAAAACTATAGTTCACTCCCTTCGTATATAGAAACAAAAATTCGCAATTGGATGCGTTACCTTTACTTGAATCTTGTTAAACTGAACTAATCTGAACTTACATACCTAAATTTATCTCTCCTGAAAATTTATGTGTTTGAAGGTAAGGAAAACACATCGTACTTAGTAAGTAAGAGTATCATATGAAATCAAGGGTATGCTTTTGATACTATGAAAAAGTTATAGAACGGCCATATGCCCCATATGTTGGACATAGTGCTTCAAAGTAGTGTGAATCTAGGTTCCTAAATTATCTAGTGCAGTTGCTAGTTGCACTGTTTAGTAATCACGTGGATATATTGTTATGCTTACAGAGTATGCTTAATGGTTATTAGTTAGTGGGTCATGTTTGTTACTTGGTAAAAATTGTTAGTATCTCACGTTTGTTGGTGGGATTTAGTTAACCATGAGTTTAGGAGATAGTGCCTTTATTTCAGCATTGTTTGTTTTGGTTCTAGCCAATTTAATTGGCATTGATGTTGTTCATTTGCTTTGAAGTAATGAAAGATAATATCACTTTTTCTATCTTATTATTTCCCTCCTCTCATCTCTCTTTAATTTCAACACCATTATCA
Organism: Beta lomatogona; assembly: GCA_947646795.1. Taxonomy (NCBI): domain Eukaryota; kingdom Viridiplantae; phylum Streptophyta; class Magnoliopsida; order Caryophyllales; family Amaranthaceae; genus Beta; species Beta lomatogona. Next base: position 55,747 of record CANSNZ010000638.1, read on the forward strand.
TATCTGTTACTTTAACATGAGATAAAAAAGAAAAAAGAAGGGAAGTAGGAAACAGATTCTCCAATTGATTTAAACTTGAATCCGACACCATACCATCACACCATGTTGAACTATGCTTTTCGGTATATATTGTTCAGTATATCGAGTCTGTTTTCGGGTTTAGGCCCATATGTTTAAGTTAATTAGTAGTGTATTATATAAATCCTATGATTAACTTCTGCCTTCATATTCTGTAATACGTACTCTCTCTCTTAAACCTAATAAAATCAGTTCTCCCTGCTGTATGGACGTAGCTAACACATTATTAGCGAACCATGTTAAATCCTTGTTGTTTTGTTGCGTTCGTTATAACACACCACATCATGATCTATGTTAATGTATTATGACTACATGAGTAACAGTCAAGCCACTGTATGCAAAAGAGCTTAGTACCCAAGTCCTATACAACTCTTTAAAATCTACCAGCTAAACTTCTCCTAAACCATTAACTGTTTTTTCCCTTGTTATCATACTCAACAGGTAGCAGACTACCTTTGGAACAACTTCCTCGGTGGATCCTCAAACGCACGCCCATTTGGGAACGCGGTGCTCGATGGCATAGACTTCAACATTGAACTTGGCTCACGACAAAACTGGGATGCCTTAGCAAGGGCACTCAACAGACGCAGCACAGTTCTAAGAAAGGTCTACTTATCCGCTGCACCACAATGTCCTTTCCCTGATGCTCTTCTTAGTAACGCTATAAACACCGGTCTTTTCGACTATGTTTGGGTGCAATTCTACAACAATCGGGCCTGTCAATATGCCAATGGTAATGCCAACAACCTCATAAGGTCTTGGAACAGATGGAGTAGAGTTGATGCTGGCCAAATCTTCCTCGGAATACCCGCTGCACCAGCTGCTGCGGGCAGTGGGTATATTCCACCTGCTGTACTTATATCTGATGTTTTGCCAAATATTAGAGATTCCCCTAAGTTTGGAGGGGTGATGCTTTGGTCTAGGTTCCATGATCGCGGCTATAGTGCCGCCATCCAGGGTAGTTTGGATGGCAGATCTAGTAATGGACTTGATATCTCAATTATTGGCATACCAATCATTGGTAAACCTTGAGCACCAACAAGGTGCTTCATGGCTCATGCAATTGATTTTCTTTCTTTTTCTTCCGGTGGTTGTTTACTTGTTTGGTCATGTATATAGACTGAAGGCATGATTTAGCATGGCTTAGTTTGATTACGTGTAATAAGAAGCCTTAGATGCTTCCTTGATCCTTCAGTTGATAATCGAACGAGTTATCGTATTATGAATCTGAGTTATGTGGCTTAATATCATAGATGAGAGCAGATTAAGAAGTGAGATGAGTTGTGAGTTTAATTGAGAAGTGTTAGGCTGAAGTGAGCTGAACTTAACTTAACTGAACTAAAATCGTGACGGGAAACTAACTAAAATAAAGTGAACATAATTGAACTGAAATTGTGCCGCTCAAAAGAACAGGGCCTAAGAGAGATCAAATGTTTTTAACTCTTAAGTTATTGAATAATATAATCACAAAGAAGGAAGAGTGCGCTTCTACAAAACTTGGAAATGCATAAAGTGGGATACGCGGGGTAGGGAGTCATGAATCATGTAAAGTAAAATTATTTTATTGTGCAACACATCTACTAATAAGCAAGTATTGGGTGTTTTGTGAACCCAAACTGACTGTATCACACAAAAATACGATACCTGGTACACAATAAGTTTTCGTGCATCGGGTCCATTCAAGTTTTTTTTCATCTACTAACAAGTTAACATCGTTATCATTTCTTTAGATATTTATCGAACTTCATTCGGATAAGCACAATTTATAAAAATTAATAGGCTAAAATGACTCGGCCCTTTTGACCAGGTACATGGGCTATGGTTTAATTTGGACTTGGTCATGCTTTACTCGGCACAGGCCCAAGTAACCTTTTCTTGCCTGACAAATCCCAGTCGTTACAATACGAGCACGTACAATTGTCACATTGACACACCTAAATATAGGTAAATCAAGAATATGATGGATTATGTGAATGCCATCTAGCTTAGTTGGTAAAGTCTTGTAAGAAACGCCATCTTTCTGTGAAGATTGCCATATTGCAATCAAGCTCACATCCGAGATCACTAAGAGGGAGATACTTGTTAGAGATACCAATAGGTTTTATACCTTCAAGAATGGGGTTTGTTCTTGTGGTGATTATTTATTGGTGACTACATATAGACATATGCTCAACGTAAGTTTTTATTAATTGAAAATTATTATGAGCAAGGATGCTGAATCAGTAGTACAGAATCGACGATTTGCGTCGGATGCGAGCGCCCATTTGCTTTTTCTTCATGTATTTGGCAATGGCAGCCAATGCAATCTAAGCATTCGTGGAAGTTCGAGAAGCAGGGAATTATATTGCAGCCTACCAAAGTCAAGGAATCAAAGTGTGAAAGTGCTCCTCTCTTTCGGTGGTGACCAGTGGCGGATTTACAGGGGGTACAATGGGTACAGCTGTACCCCCATTCCCAAAAAAAAAAATGACGGAAATAAAAGCAAAAGAAAAAAAAAAAAAAATAACGCTGCCCAATACAGCTTTTTCTCAGGCGTGAATCAGGCTGATGCGTCCCTTTCTTTCTCTCTCCTCCTTTGGGCTTCTCTGTGACTGTCAGTATAACGTTACTTTTTTTTTTTGACTCCTCAGTCCTCTCCCTCATATTTTTTCTTCTCTCTCTTCTTTCTTTCAGACTTTCAGTAGTATAACATCCCTTTATTTATTTCTTTTTCTCACGCGTGAATCAGGCTGCCGGTGCCGGAGCCGGAGGCCAGTCGCCAGAACGGCAGAACGACTTACGCGCGTCGCCAGTGCAGTCGCGACTTTCCAGAAGAAGGCAGAAGGCAAGCCTAGAACTGAGAACCCTACTACGGTACTGCCGACGGCGACCGGCGACGCCCGACTGATTGAGGTAATTTTTTTCTTTTTTTTTTTATTTCTGCTAATTTATATAACTATAGACTTCTCATTTTCATGTGAATTGATGTATTGAATTGAAATAAGAAATTATGAAAATGAAATTTAAATGTTGTATTGTTGTGTAATTGTGAAATATGGAATTGAGATTACTTGAATTGAAATTAGAGATTACTTGAATTGAAATTAGAGTTTAGAAACTGTGAAATTGAAATTAGAGATTAGAAATTGTGAATTTGGAATTAGATGTTGTGAAATGTAATTTGAAACAAGGGACTTTGGAATTAATATCTAATAATATGTTTACTTTATACTAGATTTAGAAGATGAAAAACAAAAGTTTAGAATCTTTTTGGAAGAGAAGTGGAGGAAAATTATGTATTTTGAAACTTTGGAATTAATATCTAATAATATGTTTACTTTATTTATTTGAAACTTATGTATTTTCGTAGTTTTAAATTAGTTGTAATTTGAATCATTGATTGATATTGACATTGTATTTTGATTTGATTTTTTAGTCGTAAATCAACTCAAGTATTGTATTTTGTAAGATTTGATTTTTTCTCATCCGTACCCCCATCCCGTAATTCCTGGATACGCCACTGGTGGTGACATTGGTAACTACTCTATTCTTCACCTGCTGAGTGCTGATGCACAACAGGTAGGTTATAGCACCCTTCTAATTCTCTTTTCGTTTTTCTTTTTTGGTTCTCAAATTAATCTGGTAAGGAACTAAACAACGGAAAACTATGTTTTTCATTGTATGGAAAATAATTGTTTTCCACTGAAGATGTTTCCGTCCAACCAAATAGATCCTAATTATAATTTTTACTGTTGTTTTCTCTCGACACAGGTAGCTGACGGAAAAAACTTTGTCTACCCACCGGGTAGACTACCCACCATTAATAAACACTTGTTGAGGGTTGTGGTAATGGAATCCAACTCAATATAATTACTATATTTTTAATGCTCTATTAGTAATGGGTTGTCTACCCGGTGGGTAGGTGTAGCAATGTCCGTAGCTGACTACCTTTGGGACAGCTCCCTAGGTGGAACCTCAGACATGCGCTGCCCCTTCAAGAACGCGGTGCTCGATGGCATAGACTTCAACATTGAATTTGGCTCAGAGGAAAAGTGGGATTTCCTAGCAAGGAGGTTCAATAGACGAAGTACCTTCCTCGATCAGGAAGGTCTACCGTCTACTTATCAACAGCACCACAGTGCCATTTCCCTGATGCTCATTAAGTGACGCCATAAATAACTGGCGTCTTTGACTATGTTTGGGTGCAATTCTACAACAATCAACCTTGCCAATATGCCAATAGAAATACAAACAACCTTATAAAGTTATAACGTCTTGAAATTTGAATACACATGGACTGTAGTCAATACTTGCCAAATCTTCCTCAGGTCACCTGCTGCTCGAGATGCTGGCAATGTTGGCCTGTTGGGAAAGTCTTGTGCTCTGTTTTCCTTTCTGATTTCTCTCAATCTAAGTCACTTACAATTTGCGTCTAATACACTTAGTTGAAATCTTATCTCTTCACTTAGCTTGATTACATGTAAAACTAAGAAGCATGCCCTGTTCATGTAATTAAGCTTCTTCATCTTTTGTCATCAAAAGTCAAAACGTTGTAATGGTAAAAGAACGAAAGAAATACAATAGTAGTATGAGAGCGATCATGAACTTTTTATTATTACCTACAAAACAATCCTTTAAATGAGTGAAAACATATTTTATCCGTTCTTTATTAATTGCAACATTTGAGTTTTTACGCTTGCTAATGCACAACTTTAACCATTAATATCTTTAATAACCTTTCAGTAGAAATTATAAAGAGTTATTTCCTCAATAAAAATTTGATATATTCAAACTATATATCGAGATAAAGCTAACAAGACCTTACATGATTATATTTTTTTTCGTACGTAAAAAATCATAATTGATGGTGATTGGTGATAGGTTTATGTATGAATAGCATACAAATTCAATTGTTACAATTAATAAAGAACGGAGAAAATATATATGATTACTCACCACGTGGTTTTCTTTTGCTCTTTGTTTCTAGTAAAGAGGAAATTTTTTATCTATGCGCGATTATATGCATGTCTTCTTCCTCTCATTGGTGATCAAAAATCAAATGCACATGTACTCGGCCTTAACCTAACAACACGGCAGCCTCATCTATAGTAGTTAATTAAGGAATAATCTGATTTTAAGATTTGGAGGGATTAAGGAATTATTAGTTAGAATGTAATGCAGATAAAAAAGTATGTACGTCAACGTTATTTTTAAGATTTGATGTCGTATTATAGGAATACCATAATGCATTAATTTTTTTGGTGCATTATTATTAGGTCAAACGTCTTTCATGTTAAAGTTTAAAAATGTTATCCACCGACCACCCGTTTAAATAACTGTTCCCCGTCAAAAACAAAAACTGAAAAAATTATCCACCCAATCTGGGCCTCCAGGACCAGGAGACAGCCTGGATTGGGCTTTTCATTACCTTGCAAAGAAAAAACTACTTTTGTTTTAACTTTATTTTAAGAAAATGAAAACTAATTTCACCCAAAAAAAAACAACTGAAAACTAAGGTCAGCCTCCTAGCTCAAAGGTCCATCTCAATGGACCCTTGAGCTAGAATGAAACAAATGTAATGCATCATAATATCATAATAATAATAACATAGTGCCCTTAATTCATTTTAATTGCCCTTCTTTTATACAAATTGAATATCATAATTATATAAGGTTTTATGCACGCAGTTTTAGTGTTTTATTAGACAAATAAAGTGATGCATAATTTGTTATATTTTGATGTAAAATTTGATTTTAGCAACAAAAAAAATGTGAAAGTTGATATTTTTATATTATAGGTAAATTATGTGGATCCTTTAAATTGGTGGCCTGCATATGGAAACAGGGGCCTCAAGTGGGCCTTATCCCCACCAGTGCTTGCCCGGCCACGAATCACAATGAGGCTAATACTATGCCACATCTACTTGCCACTTGCCAGAGCGTACAATTTCATATGAGCCTTTAATGGGATCCCCATTAAATCGTTAAACATGAGCATGATGAGTTTAGCCTCAATTAACAAGTCATAATACAATTCTAGAAGAATTAACCAATTATTATTGTATGTTACTAGCTAGGTACCATATGACCCTCTATTACTAATAATTCTTATATGGAGTATCCTCTAAGAAAAGGAAACAAAAAAAACAATTGATTGGTCCACCTATTTAGCTATAACCTAATAAGTTTCACCAGTTAAGAATCAAAATAAACATTGAATAATGTAGGACATTTCTTATTAATTTATCATCCATTATTGTAGGAAAGAAAACTGGACTAATTAAGTACATGACCTCTTTGTGGCTTGTGCATATAAATACCTTACAACGTTGTACATAATGTGCATCAAAAACCAAACATACATCCTTTAAGAGATACTACAAACTAAAGATGTATGTCCTTAAAGTCACATTAATCCTCTTAACATCCCAATTCATTAATCTCTGCCATGGTGCTGGGATTGCTACTTATTGGGGGCAGCACGGTGACGAAGGCAGCTTAGCCGCCGCCTGCGCCACCGGGAACTACCAGTTTATTAACATTGCTTTCCTAAATGTATTTGGCAGTGGCCGTACTCCTCAGCTGAATTTAGCTGGCCACTGCAACCCAAGCACTCCAGGAAGTTGCAGTAGCATAGGGGATGATATTACAACCTGCCAAAGTCAGGGCATTCAAGTGCTCCTCTCTTTGGGTGGTGGCCTTGGTACCTATTCCATTTCTTCCCCTGCTGATGCACAACAGGTCACTTCTCTTTTTTTTTTTTTTTACTGATGTATGCATTTCCATTTTTATGCTTCTAATCTACATATTGCATAAATTATCTTGCAACATTGTCACTTTTGCATTAAATATTTACTATACAAACTTTGACCAGATATTTTTCTGCCACGAATGTAACATGATCAAGATCTTGTTATATTGGTAGAGTATAAAGCTATTCCTGGGACTCCAACCATCAACTTAAGCTTTGGTTGAGTCCTTTGACATGGTATCAAAGCCAGTGTGACATAAAGGTCACAGATTCAAATTTCATCCATCCCTCCTTTCTAAGTGGAATATTTAGCGCCAGGTTTGAGAAAAACCTGTGCTGCATCCACACTTCAAGGCCAATGGGCTCTCATGTGAGGGAGTGTGATAGAGTATAAATCTATTCCTGGGACCCCAACCATCAACTTAAACTTTTGGTTGAGTTAGTCCTTTGACATATATTCATCTCAATGTGAATTTTTGTACTCAAATATATTTATGGTCAAAGGTATGTTTCCGAGACTATGTGAAAAAACAACTATGAATGGAACTCAAATATATTTATGGTCAAAGGTATGTTTCCGAGACTATGTGAAAAAACAACTATGAATGGAGTATATATTAGAAATATAGAGGAAGTGGAAACAAGACTTTCAATCATCGTCATATCACATCATCATTGTTAGTTGTTACTATAACTATGATTTATATGCAAATGAGTTTAGAAACCAAGTCTGTATTGGAAAAATTTACCAGCTAAAAAGCCTAAACTAATTAACATCATTACATTACATTACATCAACAGAAAAACAATACCAAATGGTCTATAATCAGGTACATAGGATCTCTCTGTTGTAAACTGATCATTACTTTTGTTTATATTTCATACTCAACAGGTAGCAGACTACCTTTGGGACAACTTCCTGGGTGGATCCTCAGACGCACGCCCATTCGGGGACGCAGTGCTAGATGGTATAGACTTCGACATTGAGCTCGGCTCAGGAGAGAACTGGGATGCCTTAGCAAGGGCACTCAACAGCCGCAACACAATTTTATCAGCAGCACCACAATGCCCTTTCCCTGATGCTCTACTTAGTGAAGCCATAAACACCGGTCTTTTCGACTATGTTTGGGTGCAATTCTACAACAATCCGGGCTGTCATTATGCCAATGGCAATGCCAACAACCTCATAAGCTCTTGGAACACATGGAGTAGAGTCGACGCTCCCCAGGTCTTCCTCGGAATACCTGCTGCACCAGCTGCAGCAGGCAGTGGGTATATTCCACCTGATGTACTTATATCAGATGTTTTGCCAAATATTAGAGATTCCCCTAAGTTTGGAGGGGTGATGCTTTGGTCTAGATTCTATGATGACGGATATAGTTCCGCCATCCAGGGTAGTTTGGATGGCGGATCTAGTAATGGAATTGGTGTCTCAATTAGCATACCAGTCATTGGTGGTATACCTTAAGCACCAATAACTTACTTCATGCAATTGATTTTTTTTCATTCTCTTCCGGTGGTTGTTTTGTCATGTATCTAAACTAAAGGCATGATTTAGCATGGCTTAGTTTGATTACGTGTAATAAGAAGCCTTTGATGCTTCCTTTGAGTTGATAATTGAATGAGTTATTGTATTGTGATTCATCAGTTATATGGCTTAATGTCTTTTATATATCTTAAAGGACGTATGAAAATGAAGAAAAGACAAGAAGATGAGAGCAGATGAAGAAGTGAGAAGAGTTGTGAGTTTAATTGAGAAGTGTTAGGCTGAAGTGAGTGGAACTGAATTGAAGTGAGCTAAATTCGACTGAATAAAATTGTGACTAGAAGCTAGCTACAACTAAACTGAAATGAGCTAAACAGAACTAATCGACCGTGTCCAAAAGAACAAAGCCTAAGAGTGATCAAGTTTTTTAACTCTGAGTTAATGAATAATATAGCCATAATGGATCATGTAAAGTAAAATTAATTTTTTTGTGCAACATATCTACTAATCAGCAAGTCTTGGATGGAGTGGGTTCACAATAATTTGTTCAGAACCCAAACTAACTATATAAAAAAAAAATAAGATACTTAATACATAATAAGTTATCATGCACCGGACCCATTCAAGTTTTTGCTATCTACTAATAAGTTATCATTGGTATCATCTTTGTAGATGTTTATCGAATTATATTCGGACAACCACAATTTATAAATATTAGTAGGCCAACATGACTCGGCCCGATCTACCAGGTACATGGGCATGTTCCCATGGTTAGGCTATGGTTTGGACTCATCATGATTTACCCGACATAGGCCCAAATAACCTTTTCATGCCCGACAATGCCCAAACGTAGTAGTTACCATACGAGCACAATTGTCACCTTCACGTGTTTGGATCCTCTAGAGTTCTAAAAAAACTTAGAGTTTGAGCAATATCAACCATTGAATAAAAATAAATGGCTCATATATTATTTTTTCAAAACCACACCCCTAACTTTGGGTATATCAAGAATATAATGGACTATTCCCTCAAAAAAAGAAAAAAAAAAAGAACATAATAATGGACTAAGTCACGCACTAAATGAGCACTTGAAATGATATAAGTATATCTAGAAGGCCAAACTAGAATAAAACCAATTTGAGTTCCTCAAGCTACTATTTGACATCTTAACTTTTGGATGAGGAAAGTCAACCATCAAATTTTGTATAGTCTAACAAAAAAATCGGGTGCAGCCGCAACAAAAATTTAGGTTATATTCTTCTTTAATTATCTAAGCACTTTTTTAAATAAACAAACTAGTTTTTAGGCCCGGGCTATGCCCCGGGTACTTATATATTTCATTTATTAGTATTTTACATTGAAATTATAACACCAAATATAATTTAGTTTAGTGGTTAAGACATTAGTACACAAGCTTGAAGGTATGGGATCAAATCTTATATCATGCATAATCTAAATTTTTTTTATTGATTGTTAAGTACATGAACTCAAAACTTTAAGGGATAACGCCACGTGGCACAGTTCCTTGTTGAGGAACAGCTTTTAATATATTAGTATAGATAGATGAGGAAAAAATTACCTTAGGCAAACCTACATGTCATAATAAATACACATTGAATTATCTACATCTCTATCTAATATCGCAATTGACAAATCACCTGACCCTATAAGATATATAAAATTTTATTAGAAGTTTGGGGAAAAGTCAATACATGCAAATTAAAAGAATTGTATAACCACTTGATTACCATTTATCATGATGGTGTCTATAAATATAAGAGTCTCATCTATACCTAAAGTAAGCAAGAACATACAAGCCATAGAAGTTAGTGGAATAGTGGGCACTATCAAAACAACTTATCCATATTGTGCCTTAACCAATTATGTCTAACAAACTTCACCTCATTTCTCTTCTGATCATCTCCTTTACCTTCCTCTTATTATTCACAAAATCTAATGCTGGAAGCATATCTATCTATTGGGGCCAAAACGGCTTCGAAGGAACCCTTAATCAAACATGTGCAACTGGCAGGTACAAATTTGTTAACGTTGCGTTCCTTAACGATTTTGGCTACGGTCAAAATCCATCACTAAACCTAGCAGGCCACTGCAACCCCTCCTCCGGCGGGTGCACGAACGTAGGGCCACAGGTCGAGTATTGCCAGTCCTTGGGGATAAAGGTCATGCTCTCTCTTGGAGGTGCTATAGGAAACTATGGTCTGTCTTCTAAGAAAGACGCGATGAGTTTTTCACGTTACCTATGGGACAACTTCTTGGGTGGTACCTCGAGTTTTAGGCCTCTAGGTAACGCTGTGTTTGATGGCATCGACTTTGCTATTGACCAGTCTAAGTCAACACGTTACTGGGATGATCTAGCAAAATATCTTGTACGGTATAACCTAGTTGGAAGAAAAAAGGTGTACCTAACTGCGGCTCCTCATTGCCAATTTCCTAACAAGAAGTTTGATAAAGCCCTTAGGACAGGGCTATTTGACTATGTTTGGGTCCAATTTTATGAAAGTCCGTCATGCCAATATAATGATGGAGATACTTCAAAACTTATAAGATCATGGAAGATATGGTCATCAACTCGATATATAAGGAGCCTTTTTATGGGGCTTCCAGCTGCGGCTTGGGAAGCCGGAAATGGGTATATTCCGGCGGATATATTGATATCCCAGGTGCTTCCTATCATAAGGATGTCGCCGAAATATGGAGGAGTGATGTTGTGGTCAAAATATTGGGATGATACTACTGGGTATAGTCCAGCCATTGTTGGCAGCGTATGAATCAAATGAAATTTTCTTCTCATTTTGATATATGTCAAACAAATAATATATATGTGTGAAGGTCTATACTCTATATTAATATATTATGTGTGTGATTTATATTTAATACTATATGTTTTTAATGTTTGAGTACATGACTATACGCTACAGCTACTACTTGATTGTTCAAAGTTCAAACATAGAATAAATGAAAACGGAAGTCAACGTGGACTATATATAGGTTAGCTGAAAACAACTTTGAAAAGTTATTTAGGAATCTAATGATCTATGGATAAAGATTATAATCATACAGGATACTAGCTACTATGAATCGTTCTTTTTTTTAGTAAAAGTGAACTGATAGATTATCATTCATAAATTGTCATACGGCATCTACAACAATAAGAACCCATACATATAATCTAAAACATCAAGCTAAGATTTTTCATCCAATTTACTAATATAGACGTTTTGGTACCCTTTTTTTGATATTATAATATTCCAACCATATTCGATTTTCGATGACTCGACATCTTTTATGCCTGATGGTATAGTAAATTGGAATCGGTCCTTCATCCTAATATTCTTAATCTTCAACCAAGAAGTACATTTCCCCATATATTCAAAACTCCAAGCTCTTGGAACCGGAGATACTAAACAACAACACAAACACATAAATCAAGCTAACAAACCCACCATCAAGGGGGTGGAATACGAAACCCATATAGGAGAAAAAGACCATCACATAGATGGGACTTATTGAAAAAAACAACAACGACTAGCGAAGAACAAAGAAAACCAAAGTAAGGAGGTCGGTTCACTCAGAAGTCAGATCTAGAGCAAAACGAACTCGTCACCACCAACCCGCTGCAATAGGGAGAAGAGCCAACGAAACTTACCTTGGAAAAGGCAGGAGGGGAGCTCGCCGGTGGTTGGGAGGTGCCGAGACAATGAGCTCCCCTAGAGGAGCAAACCCTTGGGCGAAGGAAAAAGTAGAAAGAGGCGAGAGAAAAAGTTTAGAGAGAGAGAGAGAGAGAGGTGAGGTGGTTACTTTTTAGTATGAATCATTCTATTAAGTTTTAAATAGAGCAAAATCTTGTAAAAGAGGCCAAAGAAACTGATTTAGGCCCTATCCATTTGAACCCTATTTCAGTTTAGTTTAGTTCAGTACATTTCAACTCTATTTAACTTAAAAGAACATAGTCTTAATCCATAAAATGAATATAATCAATCGGGAGTTGAAAGGATTATGGACAGTGGTCTTCTCGACATTTTTAAAGTTTGAGCATCTAAACAAAAGTTATGCAACAGCCGCTCGGGCAACAAAGTAGTTGCTTGATTATAAACATTTGATATTCTCAAAACCTTCCATTTCCAAAATATCCAAATTAATGCATACTTGAATTGATATCTTGGATCATGCAATATAAATTAAATGCATGTCCTCGTAAAAGCATTGGAGATCAAACTATATATCAAAGCATCACACGATATAGTTGTTCGGAAACCAAAAGGCTCGTTTCATGTTTGAGATTAATCTTGGACGTCGAGCACCTACAATAGAAATTAGACAATTTTCACCATAGTATACATCAAGAATAATTTCATCAGAAGAGATTAATAACGACTCCCACACAATGACACAAAGAGAGAAACATATAAACAAAAATAAGCAACTCACACTTATATAAAGTGCAAATATATTAATTATTAAAAAATTAACAAAACTAATAAAGAAGAAATTTGACTATTTCCAAAACAAAATAAGAAAAAAGCCTAAAATATGATGAACCTTGATGAGGGAAGAGGGGCGGCTTGTAGAGTTCGAGACTGTCTAAAATCTCCTAGAAACGGCCCAAGTCCAACCACTAAAATCACCCTTCCCACCCTTGACCATCTCCCAACAAAAAAAGTAAACAATAAAATCATATTGAGGAACCAAGTAAGTGTTGGTCCAGTGGTGATGGGGACTGGCTTTGGTAGGACGGACCCGTGTTCGAATCCCCGCAACACCCTTGGGAGAGGAATGGAACCTAACCACCCCGAACTTGGCCTCGATCCGGATGTAGCCCGAAGGGTGAACCGGTTGCAAACACCAAAAAAAAAAATTCATATTGAGGAATCAGGATAAATGCAACTACTAATCATGACCATAACTAGCATATACACACATGAAACAACTTCACATTTTATATTGTTATTGTTAGGCATTAGGCAATATCAATAGTACTGTAATATACTTCCTCCGTTCCATAATAAGTGAAACATAGGAATTGGACACAAGATTTAATAAACACCACTTTCAAAAGCCAAAAAGTCATAAAATACCCTTTACATTATCAAAAGGAGGAGAGAAAAAAAGTAAACCACACAAGTTTGTGATGGGCGCTTTTGTTATTTTGTCACCTTCTTTTTTCCATTTAAGGTATGTTTCACTTATTTTGAAACGTTCTAAACTAGTAAGTGTTTCACTTATTATGGAACGGAATAGAATAATAATTTCAATGACAAAACAAGCATTCATGTTCTGATGTTCATTAATGGACATTATCTTAGTCGGCCGTTTATCACAAGGAGTGCGGTCAAATTATACAGCCTTGAGTTCAATTTTGGAGTGCTATAGTCCGCATTATGATTTATGAGAAACAATTTGGCTTAATTCTAGAGAAGTTCTTAACAATAGAGAGTGAGAAAATCCGAAATCTTAGCTTAGTGCAACATAAAAAACAAAGAATGCTAACATATTGTTATGAAGATATTAATTTGATGCTGTACTGCACTACTGTTGTATGGGTGGGATGCTAATACACCAATATGCCATGATGTATTATAAGTCAAATGTCTTCCATGAACCTTTATTAGTTTTGATGTTTGCCCTAAATTTGATATAATTTCTAGATAGTAATGATATCACTATACTTGAATTTAGGTGAACCTATTAAGCAATAGCTATATTTTCAGCAACTTCTTAGATACGAACCTTTATTTTATTAGATTATCTATCTATCTATACTAATATATTAGAAAGCGTTCCTAAGAACGTATATGTGCCACGTGTCACCATCCCTCAGTCAGTGACATTCTATTCACGTCTTTCTCATATATTAAAAAAGAAGCATTGTTCACGTGAAGGTTCGAACCCACAACCTCAAGTATGAAAGAAAGGGATCCAACCATCACTCCACCATATTATTATTGCTTATTTAATCAAAATTAATGATGATATATAAATGAAAAACTTTTAAAATTCATATAATGAATGAGATTACTTTTTAAATGAGTATGAGATGACTTATTTAACTACTACTAAGTTGTAGCACAGAGAAAACCCGGGGCATCGCTCAGGCCTCAGGCTTAAACACTTGTTTTCCAGCATAAGCCGCGGTTGAAGATCCTGATAATACTCTCATTCATATTTAACACATATCATGAATGTCTTCCTATATTTACGTTAATTGTTGTGTTGTCTCGATGTGTATAATAAAGGATATAATGTAGTTTTACTAAAATACATCTATACTAGTTATCGTTATTTCCATGATGATTTACATAGCACTTAATATGCATTTTTTTTAATGTAATAGCAATATACTTCCCGTCTAGAAGTGAAGTAAATTAATAATGGTGGGTCGACTAAGGCTACGTTTAGTTCACCTTAAATTTACTGATTTGAACTTATCTGAACTTATTTTTTCTGATCTGATCTGATTTGAACTGATCTGATCTGAACTTATCTTTTATAAAATATATTATTACTAATATTATTATTACTTTGTATTTCATTACTAGTATTACTATTACTATTACTATCATTCTATTACTATGCACAACTTTCAATAATAATAATAATAATAATAATAATAATAATAATAATAATAATAATATAATAATAATAATAATAATAATAATAATAATAATAATAATAATAATAATAATATAATAATAATAATAATAATAATAAAATAATAATAATAATAATAATAATAGCATAATTAGTTTTTTTTTTGCAAAAGAACACATTAGTATATGAACATACAATTAAAATAAAAGACCAAGGACTCTTGGGTCCAATGGTATGGCTTCCTATCTCCCACATGGGAGACCAAGGTTCAAATATTTGTTGAAGCATAAATTTCAATATTGTTGTGGGTGGGGGAGGGGGTTGGGGCTTGTTGGGTCTTTGGGCGAGTGACCCTGTACGAGGGCAGCCCAGAAGAAATTCATCTTACCACAGGGTTCGCGAAGGGGGCTCAAAAAAAAAATTAAAAATAAAAGAACACACATTTTAGGTAAAAAAAACATATTATTCATGGTAAAGAGAACATATTGTTCATGTTCAAGGTCCGTTAAAAATAAGAATTTAGGTAGTAATGAAAAGAACATATAATGATATTATAAAAAGAACATACACTGAAAGAGCATACAAAATCTATTTAAAGAACACATTCTAAAAATAAAAGATTGAGGTTATTTTTATATTGATGATATGTTTGGATTTAACTAACAACATGTTATTTGTTATATCAATAAATTGTTCTTTATTATTATAAATAAACGTATAAATTATATAATCATATGATCTTGAACAAAATGGTTAAATATTCTTCTTATATCGTTATCTTGTTCTATATAAAATTTATTTTTAAAGATACGTTGAAATCCTTTGTAGGAAAAACTTTAAACGTGATGCCAACACCATTAGGTCATCCCATGCCACTCATATTTTATATAAACTAGTAACATACAATATATATTATTCTACCAAATTTATTTAAAAAAAATAAACATCATATACTATTGTCATGTTCGTTACATGTACAACATCAAAAAGAACATCACATATCAAAATTATTAATTAGAACAAATATAAAAAAGAACACGTCCAAATGACAAAAGAACATTCTTCTTCTTGAACACAAATAGGTTCAAATAGTGATATCAATGACATTTATAATAATAGCAACAACATTAATAATAATTAACAATATTAATAATTAATAAGTACAACAACAATAATAATAATCTTTTTGAACAAATGTACTAGTAAATAGTAATATTAATATTAATAGTAATCGTATAAAGTAGTAGTAGTAGTAGTAATAATAATAATAATAATAATAATAATAATAATAATAATAATAATAATAATAATAATAATAACAATAATAATAATAACAATAATAATAATAATAATAACAACAACAACAACAACAACAACAACAACAACAACAACAACAACAACAACAACAACAACAACAATAATAATAATAAACAATAACAATAATAGCATTAGTAATATTAATAATCATATAATAATCATGATAATAATAACAATAATAATAAGTTTTTAAATATAAGTATAATCTGAACTTTCTGATCTGATCTGAACTTATTTTTCTGGTCTGATCTGATCTAGTCTGATTTGATCTGATCTGATCTGAAATAAGTAAAAATAAGGTGAATCGAACATAGCCTTAAGCTACAAAAGTAGGAAAAAAAATTGACTAGGTAATCCACTAAAGATAGATATTACTCACAGTTTTCATTAGTTTTCACTCTCGGCGTCTTCTTTCTCGGCCTTTCGTAGCAGTTTTCACTTTCTCGACGTTTTTCTTCGTAGTTTTCACTTTTCCAGGGTTTCTTTTTCGCATTTCTTCGCAGTTTTCAGTTTCTGGGCGCTTTTTCTCGTCATTTCTTCGCAGTTTAGTTTTCACACATTCCCACTAACGTAAGTCGTTCTAATTTTAAAGTTTTGTAATCTTATGTAGTGTTTTTCAATTCTTGGATTGTTTTTCGTTTTAGGTGGCCATGTATCGTTGCATTTCTTGCGATGTTGAGTACACGAGGAAAAATGACATTATACGTCATAATAGGACTAAGCATAACCATTGGAGACATGAGTGCCTGACCTGCTTTAGCAGGTTCAGGTGGGCACTTGAGTTGGCTGACCATCGTGAACTGGAATTGGAGGAGCAAGCTGCAGCTCCGGGATTGCCTGCTGGAGCGCATGGACTGCAAGCTGAGCAACCAGGAGCACAAGCAGGAGCTCAACCTGGAACTCAAGCCTGAGGTAGTTAACTTTTGTATATTTAGAACAAGTCAAGTTGTCATAATAATGGAACAGGTTATACAATTACATTACGTTAACGAACTCGATCACCTTATGTTTCTATAAATCAAACATCTAGGTGGACTAGGTTCACAAAAATTTATTGTGAACCCAAATTGACTATATAAAGGAAAAATAATATCTGGTACACAATAAGTTATTGCGCATATCATTTTTTTTAGATACTTATTGAACTTTATTCGAACAAGCTTAATTTATAAAAATTAGTAGGCCAACATGACTCGGCCCGATCTACCAGGTACATGGGTTTCTTCCCAGGGTTAGGCTATGGTTTGGACTTTGTCATGCATTACCCGGCATAGGCCCAAGTTTTGTGCATGACAAAGCCCAAAGCCCAGTAGTATATACTATTCAATTTCTAAATTATTTTTATTATATGTAGATTACATGGAGTAAAATACCCTTACAGAAAATGCCATGATAAATGAGGAAAAAATTACTTTAGCTAAACCTACATACCATAATAAATACACGTTGAGTTATCTAGATCACCATCTAATATCACAAGTGGCCGAATCACCTGACCCTACAAGATAAAATATTATTAGAAGTTTGGGGGAGATCAAAGTCAATACATGCAAAAGAATTGTATAACCACTTGATGACCATGTTTTTTTTTGTGGGGCAACGACACTTGATTACCATGATGGTGTATATAAATATAAGAGCCTCACCTTTACCTAAAGTAAGCAAGAACATACAAGCCATAGAAGTTAGTGGGCACGATCAAAACAACTTATCCATATTGTGCCTTAGCTTGACCAATTATGTCTAACAAACTTCACCTCATTTTTCTTCTGATCATCACCTTCACCTTTCCTCTTGTTATTCACAAAATCTAATGCTGGAAGTATATCTATCTATTGGGGCCAAAACGGCTTCGAAGGAACCCTTAATCAAACATGTGCAACTAGCAGGTACAAATTTGTGAACGTTGCGTTCCTTAACGATTTTGGCTACGGTCAAAATCCGTCACTAAACCCTAGCAGGCCACTGCAACCCATCCACCGGCGGGTGCACGAACGTAGGGCTGCAGGTCGAGTATTGCCAGTCCTTGGGGATAAAGGTCATGCTCTCTCTTGGAGGTGCTATAGGAAACTATGGTCTGTCTTCTAAGAAAGACGCGATGAGTTTTTCACGTTACCTATGGGACAACTTCTTGGGTGGCACCTCGAGTTTTAGGCCTCTTGGTAACGCTGTATTTGATGGCATCGACTTTGCTATTGACCAGTCTAAATCAACACTTTACTGGGACGACCTAGCAAAATATATTGTACGGTATAATATAGCTGGAAGAAAAAAGGTGTACCTAACTGCGGCCCCTCATTGCCAATTTCCTAACAAGAAGTTTGATAAAGCCCTTAGGACAGGGCTATTTGACTATGTTTGGGTCCAATTTTATGAAAGACCGTCATGCCAATATGATGATGGAGATACTTCAAAACTTATTTATTTCATGGAAGATATGGTCTTCAACTCGATATATAAGGAGCCTTTTTATGGGGCTTCCAGCCGCGTCATGGGAAGCCGGAAATGGGTATATTCCGGCGGATATATTGATATCGCAGGTGCTTCCTATCATAAGGATGTCGCCGAAATATGAAGGAGTGATGTTGTGGTCAAAATATTGGGATGATACTACTGGGTATAGTCCAGCAATTGTTAGCAGCATATGAATTAAATGTAATCTTCTTCTCAATTTGTGAAACAAATAATATACTATATGTATAATGATATATATATATTGTGTATGATATATACTATATGTTTGTAAATTGTAATGTTTGACATGCTATACGCTACAGCTACTCCTTGATTGTTCAAAGTTCAAACATAGAACAAATGAAACGGAAGTCAACGTGGACTAGGTTAACTGAAAACAACTTTGAAAAGTCATTTAGAAATCTAATAATCTATGGATAGAGATCATAATCATACAGGATATTAGCTACTATGAAATATGAATCATTCTAGCAAGTTTTAAATAGTGCAAAATCTTGTAGAAGAGGCCAAAGAAACTGATTTACGCCCTATTCTTTTGAGCTCTATTTCAGTTTAGTTCAACTTAATTCAACTCAAAAGAAGATAGTCTTAATTCAAAAAGTAAATGTAATCAATCAGGAGTTGAAAGGATTACGGACGTGGTCTTCTCGTCATTTTTTAAGTTTGAGGAGCATCTAAACAAAAGTTTTGCAATAGTCGAAACATCGCTCGGACTACCTACAAAGTAGTTGCTTGATAATAAACATTTGATATTCTCAAAACCTTCATATCCAAATTAATTTACTTGAATTCATATCATGGATCATGTTGTAATCTCCCATATTTTTTTAAGTTATTTAATTAAATAGTTTTAATTATTAAAGCTATTTAATTTCAGTATTTGAGAGCAAAAGGGTATTTTGGTCATTTTACCAAAAGAGTATTTGAGTATTTTCACAAAGAAGTATTTTAGTCTTTTCAAGAAAGTATTTTAGGAATATTAGTGAGAAGATTATTTTGGCAATTTCATTATCAAATGTATTTCGGTAATTCGATGAGTAAGGGTATTTTAGTTTTTACCCAAAAAGACTATCACAATAAAAAGGGAAACCCTAACTTTCCCCATCATTCTTCCAGCCACTTTCTTCAACAAAGGAGTAAGAAGGGTTTCCTTCCTCTCTCAACTCTAGTACAAGCCATTTTTCTTCAAAGTTCAAGTTTAATCTAGTTTTGTTTTTGAAAAATTGTAAGAGGATCTTGCAAATATCAAAGGGAAGCAAGAGGTTGAATTTTTTTTTCTGATTTCTTTTCCTTCTTATTTTTCCTCTCTCTCCCCTGCGTTTTCCGGCCACCACGGTGGTGGTTCGCCGGCGAGACTTCGACGAGGAGGTGGCTGGGCCACTGCCGTGTTGGCAGTGGTGGCAGCGGCTGGGCCACTGCCGTGCTGGCAGTGGTGGCAGCGGCTGGGCACGAATGCCGCCCTGCCCACTGCCTCGCCGGTGGTGGTGCGGGTGGTGCTCGTGGTGGCGCCGGTTAGGTGTTATTTCCAGATTTGTGGTTTTCGAACCACATATATATAAAAAAAAAAATCGTTATTATTTATTAATTAATTTACAGCAGTAATTAAGTTAATAATTATTAAGTTTTATGAAGTTTTAAGTATTAGTTTATAGTGGGTTTAAGTTTTATGAAGTTTTAAGTATTAGTTTATAGTGGGTTTTGCCTATTAGTAAAGGTTTTCAAGTTTATGACTCAAAGATAGTTTTAAAGCATTTTTAAAGAAAAATCACCTTTGTTATTACTTTTAAAAGTGCTGATTTTAATTTATTAGTAGCCTTGAATTGTTGTTGGTGAGTACTAATTGATAGTACTTTGTTGTTGGTAGGTTTCAAGCATAGTAAAAGCAAGTGAAGGTTTTAATTGTTGATTTTTGTGTGTTATCAAGGTTCATACACTTGACCTTTGACTTTAGTGTTTAAAGGTATATTTATCGAGCATGAGGAGTAAGGAGAGGCTTATGCCTTATAATTGTTCGAGTACATGTTGAGAACTTAGAAAGGAGATTAGGAATGGAACTTTTGAGTTATTCCTATATTTGAAAAGCATGTGATTGATGATAATTGCTTTTGAGCATGATTAAAGTTATTTAAAATATTCTTGAAGCTAGGGCTTGCATGAGAATATTTTATTGAGCAAGGTCTCATTAGAAGTTATATATTTTATTGAGCAATGTCTCATTAGAAGTTATATATTTTGTTGAGCAAGGTCTCACAAGTTTTAAAGTTATTGAGCAAGGTCTCACGAGTAGTTGAATCATTGAGCAAGGACTCAATTGATTGGATCATGGATCCTTAAGAAAGTAAGAAAGGACTCATGGAGTCATAAAAGTAATAAGATGAGCAAGGTCTCAAAAGACTTAGAATCAAGTTACTTATGGTATTTGTTGCATTCACTTGTTAAAGAAAGATAAGAAATTAAATTATTTGCTAGATATATTATTATTGTGATTGTGTCTCACATAATGGGCTTTGGCAATAAAACTCTTGGGATGGATCCCCCATGAGTATTGAACATAAGGAGGGAGTTAGTGTGAAACTACACTCCTGCATATAGCTTAGCATGACGATGCTAATGCTTTTAGTTTATCAAGCAAGTTTATGGAATTCTAATTATCAAGATCTTTGAGTGGACTAGGCGTCACTCGTAGGGGTGCTTATCGAGCGAGCCGAGCCCGAATAGCACTAGGCTCGGCTCGAGCTCGTTTAACTTTTCATGGGCTCGGCTCTGCTCGTGAGCTCGCCGAGCTTGGGGGAGCTGAGCTCGGTTCGAACTCGTGATTAGAATTTGCGGCTCGAGCTCGGCTCGTGAGCTCGTTTAGGCTTGGCTCGTGAGCTCGTTTAGGCTCAGGCTCGGCTCGTGAGCTCGCTTGTGGCTTGTGAGCTCGTTTAATTGATTTTACCTTTTCTTTTAGTTTTTCTTCTAATATATACTTTAGTTAGTATCTTAAAAGAAATACTTAATATAATTTTTAATATATATAAATAATTTTTTAATATAATTTTTTTTTAATATAAAATATTTTTTGAGTATAAAATAATAATCGAGCTATAGCTCGGCTCGGCTCGTTTAAGTCTCGAGCCGAGCCCGAGCTCGAGCCGAGCTTTGACCGAGTTTTGACCGAGCCGAGCCCGAGCTGCTCGCGAGCTTGTCAGACTCATTATCACCCCTAGTCACTCGTGTTCATTATCTCTGAGATGTTGAGTCTAGAGGCTCACTCTCCCCCTCTTTCATTACTAACAAGCTTAAAATTCTCGAGTCAAGTTATTTAAAGTTCATGGAACTTTAGTAAGAGGTGTGGGATCTCTTACACAAGGAATAGTAGCCCGTATGATTCCAAAAAGATGACGGTGCCCGTTCATTGCCAAATAATAATAAAAGAAAGTATTTAGTAAGTTTAGTTATGTGCTTGTCGCATGTAGTGTCACAAGAAGAGCAAGCCGAAGTTGTTTGAGGATTGCATGCATCATTGTTTGCATTAGTTAGTAGTGTTATGTACTCAGCATTGCTGATGTATGTGTTTCTTTGTTTCCTTTTGGTTGTTGTTTTTCCTCAACAACCCTGTTATGACCCATTTGGCGAGCAGAGCTTAGAGGAGAAGTTTCAGGTACAAGTTCTTGATGTGCATGAGAATCATAAGCATCCGGATGGGAAATTTAGTACACGAGTACTTTCTTATGTATTTAAGTTATTTTGAATTATATGTTTAACTTTACTTGACCATTGGGGTCAAGGTTGGACTTGTTTTGAAAATGAGACTATTATGGGATAGTTTCCGAGTTTGTAACTCATTTACATACTTTCTTATTTCAGTTGTGTTAAAGTATTTCCAGTTTATTTTAAAAGACTTCCGCTGTATTCTCTGATTAGCCTTACGTATTATCATGCGTGGCATAACAACTCCTGTAATTTCTCCTAGTATATATAAGGAGGAGTTGTGGGGGTGTTATACATGCAATACAGATTAAATGTCCTCATAAAAGCATTGGAGATCAAACTATATATCAAAGTATCATGCGCTATAATTGTTCAGAAACCAAAGGCTCGTTTCATGTTTGAGATTAATCTTGGACGTCAAGCACCTACAAATCTACAATAGAAATTAGACAATTCTCACCGCAGTATAATCCAGAAGAGTTTCATCAGAAGAGATTAATAACCACTTCCACACAATGACACAAATAGAGAAACAAATAAACAAAAATAAGCAACTCATACTTATATAAAGTGCATATATATTAGTTTCCTCTCCTCTCTCCCTCTCCCTCTTCAATTCTCTTTCTAGGGTTTTTAATTTTCTTGGCCTCCTTGGCCGGAAATAGTCTAATTTCTTTGAAAATTAGACTATTTTCGACTCTTTTCCTTAGATTTTAGTGTTTTTTAGTGTTACTCTCTTCTTTATTGCTTTCTTCTGTTCAGTTCTCTCCATCTGTGAGAGTTTTTGTCCCCCTTTTTTGTGGTTGTTTCTCATTTTGTATGAGTTTTCTTATTTTTATGGTGTCAATAATTTGGAAGATGGTCTGGATCTATAAGGGTTTAGTTTTTTCAGCAATTCGTCATTGGGAACAATTATATCACAGAATCAGATTGTGAAGGTCTCTACTTGGAAAGATGCAAAGACATCGAAGTACACTGCTCGCGTCAAGCTTGAAGCGGTGGAGTTGGAGCTGTGCTCGAGTATGGTTAAAATTAATTGGTTCCATTGTGAAAATTGTTGCAATTTGCTAAATCTGTATTTTTCAGATCTTAATTATCATTGTATGTGCCGTTTGGCTTATTATTAATGATATATTTCTTCCTGTCAAAAAAAAAAAAGTGCATATATTTTAATTCTTAAAAATTAACAAAACTACTAAAGAAGAAATTTGACTATTTCCAAAACAAAATTAAAAAAAGGAAAATTTGCCAAAAAAAAACCTATTAAAAGTTCAATTTTGTGAGAAAAAATCTTTTAAAGCATTCTTTGAAAAAAAACCACCACAAACTTGATTTTTTTTGCATGATGAAACCTATTCCCATTTTCCCGTGTGATTTCTGAGATGAAACCTATTCCCATTTCCCACAAACTAATAGGGGGTTAAACGGAAGTAAAAGGGCCACCTCTATGCACCGCAAAAACCACACTGGAAAACGGGAAAAGGGTTTCATGTTGCAAAAAAAATCAAGTTTGTGGTTTTTTTTTTTTTGCAAAAGATGCTTTAAAAGGTTTTTTCTCGCAAAATTGAACTTTTAAAAGTTTTTTTGGGGCAACTTTTCCTTAAAAAAAGCCTTATTTATGATGAACCCTTATGAGGAGAAGAGGGGTGGCTTGTAGAGTTCATGACTTTTTAAAATCTCCTAGAAACGGCCTCCAACCACTAAAATCAACCTTCTTTTTTCTCAGTAAGAAAGAAGTTGTATATCACCAAAACCATTTACAACCTAAAACCAATTGTCAAACAACTAAACTTCACATATTCAAAATCAACTTTCCCACCCTTGACCATCTCCCAACAAAGAAAGTAAACTACTATCATGACCATAACTTCTTCACATTTTATATTGTTATTGTTAGGCATTAGGCAATATCAATAGTATTGCAATATATAGAATAATTTTCAATGACAAAACAAGCATTCATGCTCATTAATGGAGATTATCTTAGTTGGTCGTTTATAACAAGGAGTGCGGTCAAATTATACAGCCTTGAGTTCAATTTTGGAGTGCTATATTCTGCATTATGATATGATTTATGAGAAACAATTTGGCTTAATTCTAGAGAAGTTCTTAACAATAGAGACTGAGAAAATCTTAGCTTAGTTAGTGCAACACAAAAAAAAAAATGCTAACATATTGTTATGATGATATTAATTTGGTGCTGTACTGCACTACATAGTACATACTGCTGTATGAGTGGGATGCCAATACACCAATATGTTGTGATGTATTATAAGTCAAACGTCTTCCGAGAACCTTTATTAATTTTCATGTTTGCCCTATATTGATATAATTTCTGAATTTAACATTTAGGTCTTCTTTTTTTTCGGATTTTTCACCATATACCCCTGATAAATTTTTTTATTCACCATATACCCTCGATGTTTTCAAAATTCAGCATATACCCCTCAATTTATTGATAATTCACCATATGCCCTTAATGATTAACGATTATCAATTTTTTTCATCATTAACCCTTGATTTCATTACTAAACATTATTTCATCCCTATTTCACTCATTTACCCTAACAAATTAGCATTGAAACAACACCTAAGATCAAAGAAGAAGGAAGAGAGTTATGGAGGACAAAAGCTAAAAAGGGCTATTTGTGGTGTTTTAATGGTGTTCAATTAAGACTAATGACTCAAATAGGGGTTAATTAGGATTTGGTAACGGAATTAGGGATTAATGATCAAAAAAGTTGATAATCGTTAATCATTAAGGGCACATGGTGAATTATCAAAAAAAATTAGGGGTATATAGTGAATTTTGAAAACATCGAGGGTATATGGTGAATAAAAAAAATTGTCAGGGGTATATGGTGACATCGAGAAAGCTTACAATCAAACAAACGAAAAACAACTTAATACAAATCCATTCGGTTTACTCGACACCAACGAGCAAGAGTATGAACTATTTAGGTCAACCTATTAAGAAATAGCTTATTTTCAGCAACTTTTTAGATGAGAGCCTTTATTTTATAAGACTATTTCTCCAACATAAGCCGCGGTTGAAGATACTGATAATACTCCCATTCATATTTAACACATATCATGCATATCTTCCTGTATTTACATTAATTATTATTGCGTTGTCTTGATTCTTGGTGTGTATAATAAAGGAAATAATGTAGTTTTACTAAAAATACATCTATAATAGTTGCAGTTAGTCTTGTAAGAGACCGCCTACTTTTAGTTTAAAATTAGGCACGGCACAAGCCCAATATTAAGAAGAGAACATGCCACTTTTTTTTATATATTGTGGCTAGTTTAATCTATTTAGGGATCAGTTTGATCTATTTTGTGACTAGTTTAATCTATTCAGTAATGATATTCTTTAACCGATTCAGTGATTAGTTTAATCCATTTAGTGACTAGTTTAATCTGTTCCGTAAGACTACCGATTTATTTTTGAAATTGTATGTTGTAGTTCGAGAATCAAGAAAACAAAGGAGGGAGAAGAGAAGGAATGACTAGAATAATGTTGGGTTAGAGTGAAATGCAATGGGCTTGTTAGAAAAAATCAGTATTGGGTTCGTCTAACTTTATGTTAAAATTAGACCGCCTATTCTAATAATTTGTGTAATAGTTATTGTTATTTGTTATTTCCATGATGATTTACAGTACATGCACTTTATCTAAAAAATGTACTATATATTTTTTAATGTAATAGCAATATAATTCTAGTCTAGAAGTGAAGTAAATTAATGAACAAGTCCAATAAATGGTGGCTCGACTTAAGCTATAAAAGTAATGATACTAATCAAAAGTAGATGGTGAATTTCCTCCATTTTATCATGCCTTTATGTTTTGGTATGTCCAACCACTAGTAATTAGACCAACGTTGTATTTTTGGGACTGAATTGAACTAAAGTAAACTTTATTTGTCTAAATTAAATTAAACTAAATTAAAACTACGAAAGTAAACTAACTGAATTGAATTGAACTTAACTAAACCATATTAAATTTGTCTAATTGAACTGAACTGAACTGAAATTGTTTGAACTAAACTAAACTGAATTGAAGTTGTCTGAACTAAACTGAACTGAATTTTCATTAATTCAGTTCAAAAAGAAAAATTTAGTCCAAAATATTAAGGCCCTAAGGGCCAATGGGCCATCGTCCATTAAAGACCATTAGGTTATAACTTTGAATTGGTCTTTCTAACACAATTAAAGCATGCCTCCTACTTTTGCGCGTTGGACAAGAATTTCCCGCCATTTTCAAACAAGTTGCTTATTAGTTATTAGGTCCCTCTGTCAGTCGGTTCCTTAATATTTAGTTAAAATTGACCATTAGGAGTAACATTTTGGATTCATGGTAATTGTATCATCAAACATCTTACAATATATTTTCTCCATTTTTTATAGTTGCAAATCTTGCAATATTTTGACTTCTGTGTTGAGGATAACGTAGTTATCCTAGTTGATATATCATCTATAATAGTATTGTGATAAACAAAAGTCTAGTAGTGGGAAATATGATTAGAATATAAAGATTATTTTGTATACAACTAGAAGTCTAGTTTGATTTTTTTTATAGGATTTAGTGTTTAATAAAGTTTTCTACCCTTATAGTATAAATACGTGATTGATTAATGAGAAAAGGTGTGACCAATATTGAAATTGGTATTAGTTGCCAGACAGAAACGTAATGTATGTCAATTAGGGGTGCTTATCGCACGAGTAGAGCCTCAACTGTACTGGACTCGACTCTTTTATCGTTTAGCTCAGCTCGTGAGCTCGATAAGTGAAGCTCGGCTCGAGCTCGAGTTGAGAAAAAATAAAAATAAACCAACACAACATTAAACCAAACAAAAAATCCATATTCAACATTATTTTAAAAAAATTGTTGACAGATTTTGTAGAATTATAGACTAAATTCAAAAAGTAACATGAATAAACATATTTGACTTCATTTTTACATGCTAACCAAATGAATTACTTACAAATATATATAAAAAAAAACGACAAACTAGATCTAAAAGGATACAAAAAGAAAAGATATGAATTGTTCAACGTAGAAAATTGCATAAAAGGATTTGTATAACAAATTTTTAAGTGTTTAAGCCTATAATAACTTCTTTAAGTGATTAGGGTTATAATAATTTTTTTATATAAAATAATAATCGAGTCTGTTCACAAGCTTTTCAATCCGAGCTTCGCCTAGTTCGGCTTGGCTCGTTAAGTTCTCGAGCCAAGCCCGAATACGAACTGAGTTACCACAAACTAAGCTTTAATTGAGTCGATCTCGAACTGCTCGCGAACAGGTCTAGAATTATAAACTAAATTCAAAAAGTAACACTAACTAAAGTCAAGTTTTCTAATATTTCAGTTTTTTTTTTTTTTAAGTATATAAGAAGTCAAATATTCAATCTTCGATCAGGATCATATTCATCACCAAGATGGCCATATGAGGTATATTTAGTTTACACATTAGCAATAGTATCTAATATTTAAATACTACTCCCTCCGTCCCATAATATAGTGCTTGTTTCTTTTTTACACGGTCTCCAAGACGTAACTTTGACCTTTAATATCTTCAATTCCGTATTAATAAAAAATATAAAAAACTGATATTATGAAACTACACATTGAGACGAATCTAACAAGATCCCACATGAATATGTTTTTTTATATATACAAATGAGAATATTCGGTCAAAGATTTTAAAGTTTGACCCACAAAAAACGAAGTAGGCACTATATTATGGGACGGAGGGAGTACTTGCAAATTGCACCAACAAGAAAATCGCTAAGTGATAAATTCATCTTAAGCATACAGGCTGCAGGCCGACGCGCACCAAACGGAAAAGCAGGCCCCACCAATAATTGCTACCACACTAAGTCAAACGTTGACCATCTTTTGGGACATTAGAATTTTAATAACCATAAACTCTATATAATGACCACTTGAACAAGCCAAAGCACATACCATCTTATCTCCCAAAATATTTTTGTTATCCACTCTAAGGCGTAAGCCACAACCATAATAATGTACACTACAAAATTCCATCTCCTTCCTCTTATCCTCGCCCTCCTTCCTTTCCTAGCCCAAGCTAGCTCTTATGGTGGCCGAAACGGCGGCATCGCCATATATTGGGGCCAGAATGGTAATGAAGGGCGCCTAAATGAAACTTGTGCCACTGGAAGGTACAAGTATGTCAACTTAGCCTTTCTTAACATTTTTGGAGGGGGACAAGTCCCTTCCTTAAACCTAGCTGGTCATTGTGACCCGGGTTCTGGTGGGTGTGTTGGCCTATCTAGTGAAATCGAGTTTTGTCAGTCTCAAGGAATTAAGCTCCTTTTGTCCCTTGGGGGTGGTATAGGGAACTACTCTTTCTCATCTAGGGAGGATGCCAAAAACTTTGCCCAATATTTATGGGACAACTTTCTAGGAGGTCATTCCAACTCTAGGCCTCTAGGAAATGCAGCATTGGATGGCATTGATTTTGATATTGAGTCGGGTTCAACCTTACATTGGGATGATCTAGCACGATTTCTAAGTATGTACAACCATAGGAAGGGAGGGAGGAAGGTAGGGAGGAAGGTGTACTTAGGTGCGGCCCCTCAATGTCCATTTCCTGATAGGTATTTAGGCACTCCTTTAGAAACTGGACTATTTGACTATGTATGGGTCCAGTTTTACAACAACCCACCATGCCACTATAATGGCAACATTACTAACCTTATCGATTCATGGAACTTGTGGAGCTCACGAAAGTACATAAAGAAGTTGTTCATGGGGTTGCCGGCTGCCAATCAAGCCGCCGGAAGTGGATTTCTACCGCCAAATGTGTTGACCTCTCAAGTTCTCCCTATAATTAAAAGATCACCTAAATATGGAGGAGTTATGTTTTGGTCCAAGTATTGGGACGATCAAAGTGGATACACTAGACAAATTGTCAACTTTGTTTGAAATGTGAAGTTTTATTTCATAATAGTAATTACTTATATTGTTTTTATTGGTATTTCTCATCATAAACGAATGTAAGTTTGGAAGATTTGATCATCCAGCTAAGTCTCAAGAGTCGAATGTAGCACAAAGCGTATAAGAAAGTTGACTATTTCTTCCCCTCAAAAAAAACTGTTGAACTTTTCTTTATTTTCAAAGCTCTGACTTTCTTTTTGGATAGAATTGAAAGCTTGTGCAACTATACCAACTCTGAAATAACTCTTACTGGGCTTTGTATCTTGTTAACATTCATAGTGGGCCTAAATAAATGAGTACTTTCCCAGGCCTGTGCCTTGAAAGTTTAGAAACAAATGGGCTCCTACGATGATTGCAATTAATTCTGATTTTCATAAGCTGCTTATAAAAGCATTGTAGACAGACCTTGATTATGTACCATGCCATCATATTTGACGAAGAAAAAAAAAGTGCAAAAATGTACTTCCTCTGTTTTGAAATAAGTAAAATACTTTTTTCAAAAAGGTCTTTTATATATGTTAAATATGGGCCTGGGCCGCACCCATCACAAGGAGAGAGAGTCCACTTCACAACACAAAGGAGGTTCCACCTTAAAACCATATGGCAATAAGGGGAGTAGCCCCTTTGCATTATAAAGTGAACCCATCTCTCTTCTTTAATCAATGTGGGACACTCACATGTGGTGTGCGCTATACGTCATAGCTTCAACACACCCCCTCACATGTGAGGTCCCTTTTTCAATTGGCCCAGAGTAAATTAACGGTCCCAGTTGTAGGCCTGGCTGTGATACCATGTTAAATATGGGCCTGGGCCGCACCCATCACAAGGAGAGAGAGTCCACTTCACAACACAAAGGAGGTTCCACCTTAAAACCATATGGCAATAAGGGGAGTAGCCCCTTTGCATTATAAAGTGAACCCATCTCTCTTCTTTAATCAATGTGGGACACTCACATGTGGTGTGCGCTATACGTCATAGCTTCAACAATATAAGAGAAAAGTATTTTCACTTATTTCAAAAGGAAGGTAGTAATAATTTTCTTTCTGTAAAATTGTAATGGGATAGGCGAACCCAAGAATTATGGGGTACCCTAGTGGCTAGTGATCATACTCCCTCTGTATTTTTTTATCTTTCTCACTTAGAATCATGACACTATTCACAATTAGAGAGAATCTTTTAGATTTTTCTCAATATATAAGAAAAAATATAGTCATGCGGGGTCTTGTTTGATTCGTCTTAATGAGTACTTTATTAATATTCAATTATTATAATTTTTACTAATATGTAATGAAATTTTTTTTAATGTAGAATAAGTGCATTGACAAACGTGCAAAGTCAAAGTAGGAAAGATAAAAATATACAGAGGGAGTACATACTAGTTAGAGCCATGTTTGACCTATTAGAATCATGCATTACCTACATATAGTCGCGATCTACGCAATTCATTAGGACTTAGGAGATGCTGCTCAGCTCATCTAGTGACTAGTCATCTCTAAACAAAATCAACATAGCAAAAAAAAAATGTGTTTGGTATTTAATGCTTCTTCTGTTTTTTAATAGTTGCAATATTTTAACTTTTGTATTTGTCAATATACAACTTTGACCATTAGTATATCTAATTATTTATTCGTGAAAATCATAAAAAGTTGAAATATTGTAGATATTTATTAAGACAAATCCGACAACAAGTTACATGCCAAATTTTGTATTATATATTAGTCACAAATTCGGGTCAAAGTAAGTACATGAATAGTGCAAAAGTCAAAACGTTGAACTATATTAAAAAAAAATTGACGGACATATAGCTTTTAAGAGTAGTTGTGTAAAATAATGCAATGATATTCCATTAAAAACTCAAATATCCAAGGAAGACCCTCATTAGAATAATCTCGATAATGGGCAAATAATCAAGCATATCTTTAGAGAAATTAACCGAAAGACAAACTTCAATCCCAACATTGGCTCCTTATCTCTTTGCAAGTTGTTATTATTGATATCACTCCCTCTCCTCAATCCTTGTATCCAACGTACGCATAGAAATTTCTCGCGAGAAAGTTTTTTAATGTTCCTTTTTCTTCTTACCTGTAGTTACTCATATAATGTTTTCATTAGTAGAATAAAAATCTAGTAAGATACTGATGTAAAGTCAAAAGTGCTAATTTTATGATGTGTTTTACATAAAGAAGAAGTATATGAAGTAATTGATATAACGATATTGAATATCATGATGTTTTTATAATATCACTTCTATTTTTGTAGATATACTATTAACTTGTATTCCACGACTGATCAAGGTGAGCAAAATACGAATCCAGATTTTAAACACTATATAGCATTCTCATCAGTCATAATCGAGACGGGTTACTATTTACTTTACAAATTAACAATATTCTTAACAAATTTATATAAGGGTATTTTAGTCATTTTCATTTAATTCACCCATCCACTTATAGTTAGTATAAATAAGATAATACTCCCTCCGGCCTCCATTTCATTTAAATTTACTCACTTCATTTTGGGGGAGAACCAAGGAGAAAGTATAGAACTGATCAACTCCAGCCCGGTTTTTGGGCGGGCTTGGGCTTTTTTTTGGGCCCGGCCAATTTTTTTTTTTGGGCGGGCTTTGGACAAGCCAAAAAACACTTTTTAGTTTAAATTTTGGGCCCGGCCCGTTTTGGCCTGCAAAATCCCGCTCGGCCCGGCCCGAAATACCGGGCTTTGGGCACAAATTTTTGGCCCGACCCGCACAATGGGCAAAATTTTTTTGCGCGGCCCGGCCCGACCCATGATCACCTCTAAGAAAGTGTAAAAGTATAAGAGAGAAACTGAAAAAGGTGGAGAGAGAAATTGAAAAGTGAGAGAGATAAATTAAAAAGTGGGTTAAAATATTAAAAAATAGATAACATGGGTGGAAAAAGAGGAGAAAGTAGATGTGACATATTACCAAAAATAGAAAAAGCAACAGTGTGTAAATTAAAAATAAACAGACCAAAAAGGAAAGTATGTAGATTAAAAAGAAACGGAGGGAGTATTAAATAGAGAAACTTACTCTAAACTTCTAGTTCATCTTCTTCGCAGTTCGCACACAGTAAACTTCGCGACGATTTCACTTCTCGGCGTTTCTTGACAGTTTCACTTCTCAACGTTTCTTCGCAGTATTCCCACTAATGTAAGTTGTTCTCATTTTAAATCTTTGTCGAATCTTGTGTTTAGGTTTGTATATCATTATCGAATCGTTCGAATTTTTTTCTTCTAATTTTTAATTTTTTTTTTAAAATATTAGGTTTATTCATTTCCTCTAACATTTTTCGATTCTTCTTTTATTTTTCGATTCGATTGAAACTGAGTTTCTTTGAAGTAGAGTAATTATCAATTTGTTTTTTCGAATCACTCATTTTTTTAAGTTTTTTCAGTTCGTGTTTTATTTATTTCGATCAATCAATCTGTTTATATTTGAAGTTATTAACTTATTATCAATTTCAATTGATGTCACTCCTCAAATATTTCAAAAGAACATTTTTTACAATATTTAATGATGTTAGACATCTTTTGTTTATACTAATAACAAATTAAGTCATACGCTGAATATAACTAATATTGGATTTAAACAAGCCCAACTTACACACTTGCACCACGTACATGAGCGGATCCAAGGGAGGCCTACCCCGGCCTTGGCCCTCCCCTTCATAAAAAATGGTATAAGTATAAGATACTTCAGTAGCTGAACAAAAAATTATGTAGCGGAGTTGGTTTTATCTGAATTTAATGAAATGGCAGGTGGAGGGTTCAAATCCCCTTGCAGCAAATTATCTTTTATTTTGTCCGCATGCTCTGTTTACTATCTTAGCTGTCACTATTTATTGTGGTCAATCTTTCCCATGCTCTTTGTCTCTCATTTTTTTTAACTTCTAAATTACTAAACTGCTAACAATTTTCAGTTACGAACTTCACTATGTTGTCATTATCACAATTCTTATACTCTTCTTTAATTTTTCTTAATATAATTTGTCTATAAAATGTATTAAATTTAGGGTGTGCTTTTGTCACCTTAAAAAAAATTTTAGGTTTAATAAATTTCTCAAATTTATAAAATAAGCTTTATTAAGTTCCAAATAAGTTTAGACAAATTAATATAAGTTCTAATAATTTTCAATAAGTTCGGAAAAAAAAAGTGAAAAAAAGTCACCTTGTAGTATACTCTTTTATTTTCTTCTCACAACAATATTCATGAGACTATGACTCCGTTTATTTGCATTGTTGCTTGGCATGTGATGGAATCAAAAGGGGAAAACAAAAAATTTGATGGGAGCATAATATATATACATGAGCATAATTACGTATGAATTTTGAAAAATCTTACTCCCTTCGTTTCTTTTTAATCCACACACTTTCCTTTTTGGTCTATTTCTTTTTAATCTACTAACTGTTGTTTTTTCTATTTTTGTTAACATGTCACATCTACTTTCTCCTCTTTTTCCACCCATGTCATCTACTTTTTGATATTTTAACCCACTTTTTAATTTATCTCTCTCACTTTTCAATTTATCTCTCCACCTTTTCAGTTTCTCTCTCATTCTTTTACACTTTCTCCTTGGTTCTCCCCCAAAGTGAAGTGAGTAAATTAATATGAAATGGAGGGAGTATTAGTTAGAGGAAACAACATTTTTAGTTAAGGACTTAAGGCTCACCTAATATAAAAATCCTGGATCCGCCACTGACCACGTAAAACCTTAACTGTAATTGTAATGGTAAAACCATGAGTTTATTAACTATTAGAATATATAGTATAAGATCGATAAGATTGTAACACATGGCTATTCTATAAGCCAATTAATACAAAATATAAACTCTTGTCTAGATGCAAGTAAATTAAAGTCAATGGAAACCAACGAAAACTTATTGAAAGGATGCCTTGAATTTTTTTATTTTATAATCCAAAATTTAAAATTTGACACATATTTGGACTTTTAATGTATTAAGAAACGGATTAATATTATCTTCATTGTACATTATCTGTTTGGTAACTGAATCGGCCCTAGATACATGAATATTTATATATTATATACTATTAAATTAAAATTGAAACATATTTGTATTTTTAATCTATTAATAAAGGGCTCAATATATCTATATTGCACAGGACCTGCTTGACAATTAAACCGCCCCTGAATTGAAAAATAACACCAGCAAGAAACCCGGCGGTTAATGCTAACTCTATCTTATATACAGGTCATGGAGTCGTCGTGCACCATCCGCTAGTTTAGGCCCCCACACATGTATATCATGTTTATTCATGTTGCTGCTGCACTATGTCAAACGTTGACCATCTTTAGGAGCATTAAAAAACACACACTCTACAATCTATATATATTGACCACTTGAACAAGCCAATGCACATACCATCAAATAATATTTGGTTATACACAATACTTAAGCCATAACATGTACACTACAAAGCTACATCTTCTTCCTCTGATCTTTCTTGTTCTCCTTCCTTTCCTCGTCCAGGCACGCTGTTATGGCGGTCGCCGCAGCGGCATAGCCATATACTGGGGCCAGAATGGAAATGAAGGACGTCTCAATGAAACTTGTGCCACTGGAAGATACAAATATGTCAACTTAGCCTTTCTTAACATTTTTGGAGGGGGACAAGTCCCATCCTTAAACCTAGCTGGTCATTGTGACCCAGCTTCTGGTGGGTGTGTTGGCCTATCTAGTGAAATCGAGTTTTGTCAATCACGAGGTATTAAGCTCCTTCTTTCCCTAGGAGGTGGTATAGGGAACTACTCTTTCTCTTCTAGGGAGGATGCCAAAAACTTTGCCCAATATTTATGGGACAACTTTCTAGGAGGTCATTCAAACTCTAGACCTCTAGGAAATGCAGCATTGGATGGCATTGATTTTGATATTGAGTCGGGCTCAACCTTACATTGGGATGATCTAGCACGATTTCTAAGTATGTACAACCATAGGAAGGGAGGGAGGAAAGTGTACTTAGGTGCGGCCCCTCAATGTCCATTTCCTGATAGGTTTTTAGGCACTCCTTTAGAAACCGGGCTATTTGACTACGTATGGGTCCAATTTTACAACAACCCACCATGTCATTATAATGGTAACATTACTAACCTTATCGACTCATGGAAATTGTGGATCTCGCAAAACTACATAAAGAAGTTGTTCATGGGGTTGCCTGCCGCCGCTCAAGCCGCCGGAAGTGGATATCTACCACCAGATGTATTGATCTCTGAGGTTCTCCCTATAATTAAGAGATCATCCAAATATGGAGGGGTTATGTTTTGGTCCAAGTTTTGGGACGATCAAAATGGTTACACTCAACAAATTGTCAACTTCGTTTGAAATGTGAAATTGTAGTACTACAAATATCTGTATTCTTTTAATAATTGGATGTAAGTTTGGAAGATTTGATCATCTAGCTATGAATGCGACTTCAATAGTTGAATGTTTATGTAACACAGAGATTACAAGGAAGTTGACTTTTTCTTTATTTTCGCAGCGCTGACTTTTTTCTTGGATATACTGTAACTCGAAGCTTGCGCAACAATACCAACTACCAAGTGGATATAACTTTTACTGGGCTTTGTAACTTGTTAGTATTCATGATGGGCCTACATTAAAATGTGTGTTATACTGTTATCCCTGGGCCTGGACAGTGAAGGTCCATCGGGGCCCTATATACACATTGCACTTTTTTTCCAACAGAACAAGAATTATGGACCTCTCACTTTTAGGCTCCGTTTGAACAGTATATGTTGTAGGGCCGCCGAACCCGTGCCCACACACACGCACACAACAATATTGTCCGCTTTGGGCCTAAGCCCTCACGGCTTTGCTTTTGGGCCACCCCCAAAAGGCCTTGTTGTAGTGTGTATGTGAAGCACCCTAAATAAAAGTCTTCTTCACTTCATAATTCTCCAATGTGGGATTGGGATGCACTTCCCAACAATCCTTCCCTCGGACCAATGCCACATTCGCATGACCTTCCCCGGCCTTCCCTCGAACTATAAACCCGATCTCGCTTATTGCCCCTTTCAAGACCGCCATATTTTTGCCATGAACCAACCCACACACGCGAATCCACACGCGTCACAGGGCTCATGCTTAGGCAGAGGAGGAATACCCAGGCAACCTTAACAAACCATACGGGACCCGCCGCCTGATCAACCATCAACTATGGCTACCAGCCATGCCCACTTGCTATACCCACGAGTTACGGGCAAGCCCACTAGTCCCACTTTTGGAACACCATCGGGAGGACTTTCGATACAAGGGCGCACCCGGATCACCAAACTTCGAGCACACACGAAGGACCCCACACTCGCACGGCAGCCTCCCGCCCCGGGACCGAACCGCCCGGCTCTGATACCACTTGTAGGGCCGCCGAACCCGTGCCCACACACACGTACACAACAATATTGTCCGCTTTGGGCCTAAGCCCTCACGGCTTTGCTTTTGGGCCACCCCCAAAAGGCCTTGTTGTAGTGTGTATGTGAGCACCTCTATATAAAGTGCTTCTTCACTTCATAATTCTCCAATGTGGGATTGGGATGCACTTCCCAACATATGCTTCCAACCCCCCCCCAACAATATGCTTCCACCAAGATTTGAACATTACTCTCCCATGTGGGAGGTAAGAAGCCATACCATTAGACCCAAGAGTCCTTAGTCTTTTATTTTTAATTGTATGTTCATATACTAATGTGCTCTTTTTTTAAAAAAAAAAAACTAACTATGCTATATTAATAATAATAATAATAATAATAATAATAATAATAATATTAATAATTATTATTATTATTATTATTATTATTATAATTATAATTATTATTATTATCATTATTATAATTATTATTATTATTATTATTATGTTGTTATTATTATTATTATTATTATTATTATTATTGTTATTATTATTATAATATTATTTATATTATTATTATTATAAAATTATTATATTATTATTATTATTATTATTATTATTATTATTATTATTATTATTATTATTAAAAGTTGTGC
This sequence comes from Beta lomatogona, assembly GCA_947646795.1. Classification (NCBI taxonomy): domain Eukaryota; kingdom Viridiplantae; phylum Streptophyta; class Magnoliopsida; order Caryophyllales; family Amaranthaceae; genus Beta; species Beta lomatogona. The sequence goes on from CANSNZ010000638.1 coordinate 93,136, forward strand.
ATAGTAATAAAATGATAGCAATAATAATACTAGTAATGAAATACAAAGTAATAATAATATTAGTAATAATATGTTTTAAAAAAGATAAGTTCATATCAGATCAGATCAGATCATATCAGATCAGTTCAGATCAGATCAGATCAGATCAGAAAAAATAAGTTCAGATCAGAAAAAATAAGTTCAGATCAGATCAGATCAAATAAGTTCAGATCAGAAAATTTCAGGTGAACTAAACAAAGCCATAATCACCTGAGAAGTACTTCCTCATTCCTACGACCTGGGGAAGCACATATGGAGTTCCTCGAGCATGACACTAAATTATGTTCCTCTTGGACGACACTAGTACATCATTATGCCATGAAGGTTATTTATTACCAAGTTGGTGTTAATTAATCTGATATAAGTTGAAGATCTCCCTTCATTTTGGATATTTTATATACTTTGCCCTCTAATTAGGAAACATATATTTAAGAACCAAGCGAGTAAAATTAATAAAAATTTCCACCATGCATCCTTGTAGATGAAATATAGAAACACTTTGATATATGACGGCTGATCATAGTTGGGATCATTAAACGAAACATTTTCATTGCTGTAATTATTCTCATGAAATTTTGCTTTATATAATGACATGATATTGAAAATGGAAATCTAATTGTAATTCATAATTATAATAGTTATGAAACAAAAAAAAAAAAATTATATATTTTAAAACAATACTTCCTACTTTCTAAAAATGGCAACAGTTTGACTTTTACTTTTTCCAACACACAACTTCAAGAAAAATTATGAAAAAAAAAAAAAATCAATTCATTCATTGAGAATCAATTGATTTTATAAAAGTGTTGCAATTTCTATAAATCCAAGTTGTAGTATATGTATATGTTATCATTAAATGATACTTCATAATATAATCAATAATTAATGAATTAAAGCTCCACTCATTGAGCACTTAACACTAGTTCGGAGTTATTTGGTGGTTGTGGCCTTGTGGGCATGTGAGCGTGCATGTTTAGGAGCATATGTCGGGTGGAAGACAATTTTATACTCCTACTTGTTATAATTCTATTCATTATACTCTAAGAATGAGTGTAATAATACTCATAATGTACGTTAGATGGAGGCTTACAATAAAAATTGTCTTATATAGTCATAAAATAATGAGTTTTAGTCTTTTAGACAACTATAACTACGTACCTAATAAGTAGTAATTAATAGATTATTTTACTATTTTAGGAAAAGACATAGAATAGTGTCTAAGCATATGATTTCAATGTAAGCACACAAGAATGATGATGTAGTAAAGATACTATCATACTAATTACAATGATATGGAGTATTAGTTTTTTTTTTTTTTTTTTTTTTTTTTTGGTGCAAAGTGAGAGATAAACTCAAGGATGATATGGAGTATTAGTTTATTACACAGTTGCCATATTGTATATACAGTTGTTTATTTGATTCCAATATAAGTTTTTACAACTATTGGCAATACATAACAAAATATTAATAGCAGACTTTGGTTGGCAAAATTTATCTACATTAAATTATAATTAGAAGTCATTCAATTGCATGTTAATAATTATTTTACGCCATACAAGATAGTCTCTGTTGTAGTTTAGTTATATGCTAGTTGTTGCTGAATATTTTTAAATAAATAATCTCTTTTTCCTTATTCTTTTATAAGATTTTCCCCCATCATATAAAATTGAAGATCATTTTTTCGTTCAACTTATCCAATAGAACCATCAACTTAAACTTTTGGTTGATCAGTTGGTCTTCTGACATAACCGATACAAGAGACAATGTCACATAAGATTACGGGTTCAAATCTTACGACCAGCGTCAGCAATAAGATAGCAAACATAAAGCAAAGAGGGAAAAAGGGTAATTAAAAAGTGAGATAAATAAAACTTCTAATTCCTTAATGAACTCGGAAGGCGGCGGCAAGAAAGTAAGAAATGAAGACAATTATTGACGTGGCCAACATTTTTTTCACTTACTTTATTGTATCATACACGTAAGAAAAGATACCTCTTTTATTTCTGATTTCATTATCAGAGGTGGAAATTTGGAAAAGTTCATAGTATATGACACATTGTCAATTTTTATTATTTATGTATCCCGCACCTTCGACGGTGGCGAGCCGCTTCCTGTCATATGCCCATGTGTCCTTTACCATCAATATATTTCGTCATTGCTGACGTGTATTTTTTTTTACTGTTACTTATGTAACAGTGTGTTGCAAGTTTGGATCCTATTACCATTGATACGAGGAAAGCCTCAATCTGTACTCTCTAGATCACTAACGGTTGATACTGTTTTTTTTGGATCCATATGAGCCACGAAGGCAGTACAAAGTACAAAGTACAAAGAAGGAGAAGGGGGATTCGAACCTGTGACTGTGACCTATTGTTCACAGCACCTCAATCTTAACCACTAGGTCAAGACATCCTTGGTACTAACGGTTGTTACTGTGATGGTATCAAAGTACTAATGGAGTAATGAGTAGCATTTTAATTTCATTTTGTAGTTTTGATTGTACTGATTGAAGAAGTAAAAAACTTATATGAACCTGGTTCACACTAAATTAATATGGATTTAATGCTAGTATATAAAAAAATAGATATAAAAGAGGAGTAGATACCAAAAAAAACTTATTGTACATTGGAAGGCTTCATTGCTATTTCTTGGTGCCTTTTTTTTTACTCATTGGATAATTGATCCATTGGCTTTTAACAATATGTTGGTTCACTTAATTGATTAGCTGATCAAGAATTTTCGTTTGTGAAATTCGCTTAAACACATTCTCGCCTTTTTCTAGCTATTTTTACCTCCCAAAACATCAATTTCACCTTTATTAACTTTCCATCTATCTAGCTTGCTGCTTGTGTTTAAATTAGGAAAATTTTACATGAATGATCCCAACTTTCACCGGTCTTCTCAAAATAATCCCAACTTCAGATTATTGCATAATAATCCTAACTTTTGAGAGAACTTTCTCAAAATAATATCAACTATTAATTTTCTATATATTATAGACCTAAAATGGATTACTGTAGGCAAGAAAAGCAATAGTATGGCTTATTTTGAGAAGGTTCCCTCAAAAGTTAGGATTATTTTGGAATAATCCAAAGTTATGATTATTTTGAGAAGACTGGTGAAAGTTGGGATTATTCATGTCAATTTTTCATTAAAATTATGACATTTACTCATCACTTCGTTATAACTTTTTAAGTAAAATTTTGGAGGGTAAACAACCATTTTATAGGTTTTCAAGTTAGTGTATTTCACTAACGTTAGTCAATTTTCATCATTATTCTTGTTATCAACAAAAAAAATTGATGATCCTTAATTTTTTTTTAAAAATCACTTCCTCTGTTTTTTTTAGTTGCTAAACTTACTGTTTTCACGCCATGCAATGCATTACTTTGATCAATAATATCTTTTATTACACATAGCAAAAATATAAAAATTTGATATTTTAAAAATTATGCTTTTTAGATGAATGAAACAAGATCTCACTTGACTATGTTATTTCTTATACATAAATAACAACAAATTGAACAAGTTAGTTGGTGAATAGTAATTACTATGCAAAGTTAGCATCTAAAAAGATACAGAGAAAGCATCAAATAGTCTATTAAAAAAACAAAAATATTGAAAATAGGCGGTCTTAATTTTAACATTCTTCCAAGCCTAGCTACATTCTACCAACAAGCTCATTCCATCTTTACTCTAACCCAACACTATATATCCCTAGACATCTAGCATCAACCTAGTCGTTTATTATCTTCTCCTTCCTTTGTTTCCCCTTGAATCTCAGACTATAGCAGACAATTTTAAAAAATAACCTAACAGTCCTGCCAAATAAATTAAACTAGTCACTAAATAGATTAAATAATGTGATTATCTAGTGTATTAAACTCATCACTAATTTAATTTAACTAGTTATTATATTCAAAGAGATAGTTCATTCTCTTTTTAATATTAAGTTTGGCCCGTCGCCTAATTTTGAATTAAAAGTACGTGTTCTCCTATTAAACCAACCCATTTAAAAAAGGAAAAATTGACAACAAAGGTCTCAACTTTGGGTGATAATTTTTAAAAGGTCTAAACTATTGATTAACCTGTATAAATTCCAACTTTATGGGATCTTAACTTTTAGCGGGCTCTATTGTCATTAATTTTATTTAAATAGTTCAGACCTTTTAAAAATTATCCAAAATTGAGACTTCTATTGTCAATTTTTCCTTCTAAAAAATGTTAGCATATAGTAGTACTACTCCTATGTAGTTTCCCACAAATATTCAATCTTACCAAACAAAATCCCCCTTCATATTTCTACTTGCACAACACACGACCACCACAATACATCCCCCAGATTCTTAAGCTGCTTTTTCTCTCTTCTTCTTCTTCTTTTACCTCTGTAAAACCAACAAAAACACTCTCATCACTCTCACCGTTTCTCCCTTCTCTCTCCTCGTGTCGTCGCTTCCGCCGCTTAAATTTCGCAATTTCTGATTTCGAATACCATTTCTTCTTATCCTATCTTCTCTCGTATACCTTTCAAATCTTTCTTCTCAATTTAGGTACTCAAATTTCTTATTTCTACCATTTTTTTTCTTCATATCTATTCACTATTTATATATTTGATCAATTTGTTTCATCATATCTACTTATTTTCTCTTTTTGCTCTCTGTGACATACAATTTGATTTCATTCGCTTCTTCAGCTTTATTGGAATTTTTATATTTGCGCTTTTTTGTTCTGATTCTTAATTCTCTTATACTTCCTCCGTTCTAAAATAAGTGAAGCGCTTGTCTCAAAAAGCTATCTTATAAATGAGTAAAGTGTTTCACTTATTTTGGAACGGAGGAAGTATTGTTTTTTAATGCTGTTTCTCATGAGAGATTTGTTTTTGCTTTTTTAAGGTTCAGTTATTGGAATTTGCAAAGTTTAGTGGCAAAGTGTTTTTTCTTTAACTTTTCCAAAATTAATGTTAAGGGCCTTGAATGTGTGCTCAGATATTTTATTGATTTGTGGACCTGTATTTAAGTGTGATTTTAATATTCCTCTTTTGGTAAAAGATTAGTTTTAGTACTTTTTAATGCCTTTTGTTTATATAGTGATTGTGTCTGATTGGTGGAATATTTTTTTTCAAGAAACCTACTCCCTCAATGTGACAATGAAGTAATTGTCACTTATGTAGCACACTAATATAGACTTATGATATGATATAACAGTAACAATGCCAAAGTCTTAATCGCGTAATTTGAACTTGTAATGTGACAACTAAATCCAGACGAAGGTAGTAATTAAGCTAGTAAAGTAGTATGTTTAAATGTTTAATAATGGTTCCTTTGGTTTGTTGCTAAGATTTTCTCGTCTGGTTGTGTTTGGTTCGGAGGAAAACATGTTTAACTGAATTTTAAATTTTATTGGAAGTAATGTTATGATGGAAGGTAGTAAACGAGTAAAGTAGTATGTTATTATGTTTAATAATGGTTCCTCTGGTTTGTTGATAAGATATTCTTGTGTTTGGTTCGGAGGAAAATATGTTTAACTGAATTTTAATTTTATTTGAAGTAATATTATGCTGGAAAACCAGCTATGGAACTTTGCATAAGAATGGAAGAAGGGAGATGGAAGGGGAAGAGAGGAGGAAATGGAGATCTTTTTCTTTTAACAGAAAACTTCTTTAACCCAAAATATATGTAATTTCATGCATATAGAGGAAATGAAAATACCTTTTCTGTGAAAAGGATTTAATTTCTTTTCAACCAAACATAGCCTAAGGAAGGCCACATATCAAACCACAGTCCTTATCTTCCTCCACTCTATCCCCATCCCTTCGTTTCAAATAGAGCCATACAGTGGAAAAAGATTGGAAGTTTCGAAAAGGAAATTGTATGAACCGAACATGGCCTTCAGATTTTGCCTTGTTTCCATTTCTTTACCTAGCTAGTATATATACATGCGTCTTTGTTAAACTAATGTTCATAATCTTTTCTTAAGTTTAGCTTTTAGCTGCTTAAGTATGGATGATATTGGTTCGATTGAAGGATTCCATTGCTTTGTGTAACTTTGTATTTGGTGTTCTTAAGTGGGCAGGATTAGTTGTCATTTCATGGTCTTTTCCGAGGATTGCATAGTCGTAGAATCACAAAAAAAAAAATCAAATTACACCATTGTACCTTACAACATTGAATCGAAGCACTTTCTGCTTTTGCGCTTTAGTTTCTTCTGTTTGGTCCCCTTCTTATTGTACTTTATACTTGTGTGTTTAAAATTAGTTTGTTTCCTTGTTGACAGAATGCTGAATGCAATTTGGAGTACTCTGAGTATCTGCTGATGCCATCTGAAATATCTCTTGCTGATTGAGATTGTTGTCATTCAAGACTTGATCATGGACCGCAAGGATACATCGGGTTTTGTTAGTGGAGGAGGTCCATGTAGTTATATATCCCTTTGCACATAATATAACCCCTCCTTTGTTTATACTAGCTGGAGTGGCTTATAAATTTTATGTTTAGACTTTAGTTAGATGAATATATTCTTTCAAATAAAACAAGATGGACGATATCCGCATGCCTTTCATGTGGAATTCTTTCTTGAGTACTTGCAAAGATTCAAAGGAAAGTGATGTGGACTCGAACCACTCTGCAGATACTGCCTTGTGCCTAAATTCCCAGAACTTTGTGGCTGTGGGTCCTTATCTGTATGATGCAGGAGCTAGCAAAAGAAAAAGGAATGCTGCTGATGATGAAGGTCTGAGTTTAAAGCATGAAGTCTCTCTGGCCCTTGAATTGGGTAGTTCAGGTAGTTCTTTAGGTAGCAAAACGAACTGCGCTGCTGCTGAGACTGCCACAATTTCTCGAATACATGTTGAAATTCAGTCTCCAGTTGATATCTGTCTCGACCTCAACATTGATGTGGGGAGTAAGAGAGCATGTAAGGACACAAATAACTCTTGTAGCAGCCTTGAAGTGCAAGACAAGGAGAGTGCAAAGGTTGACCTTGAGTTAAGCTTGTCTACTGGAGCAACAGAATCTGATCTGACAAGTATTACCCTGAATTCATCACTTGTTCAGAATGTTACGTCTGGAATTGAGCAACTTGTGGACGAAGGATCAACATCCTCAAAATGGAAACAAGGACCCATTGTGCCCCTTATAGATACGTTAAATGCAAATGTAAGTTCAGGTGTCACAAATGTCCCAGCTATCTCAATCTCTTCCCCACTGCCTGAAATAGATGCTGCTACTTCTTGTTTGAAACAGCAGCGCAAGACCTCGGTTAAGACTTGTCAGTTTCCAGGTTGTCAAAAAGGCGCAAGAGGTGCTTCAGGTCATTGTATCTCGCATGGAGGTGGACGGAGGTGCAAGAGAAATGGTTGTCAGAAAGGAGCAGAAGGCAGGACAGCATTCTGCAAGGCCCATGGTGGTGGTCGAAGGTGTGAACACTTGGGATGCACCAAAAGTGCTGAAGGGCGTACTGATTTCTGCATTGCCCATGGAGGTGGAAAGCGATGTGGTTTTGATGGAGGTTGCAATCGCGCTGCGAGGGGGAAGTCTGGCCTTTGCATTCGTCATGGTGGTGGAAAGAGGTGCAAGATTGAAAATTGCACCAAGAGCGCAGAGGGGTTTGCTGGTCTCTGCATTGCACATGGAGGTGGTCGCCGTTGCCATTTTCCTGAATGTACTAAAGGTGCTCAGGGGGGCACAAAATTCTGCAAGGCTCATGGTGGAGGGAAAAGGTGCACCTTTTTAGGATGCAACAAGGGAGCTGAGGGAAGCACAGCTTTCTGTAAAGGACACGGTGGTGGGAAGCGATGTACTTTCCAGGGAGGCGGTGTCTGCACCAAGAGTGTCCATGGAGGTACCTTGTATTGTGTTTCACATGGCGGTGGCAAGAGATGTGCTGTCCTTGGATGCACTAAGAGTGCAAGGGGACGAACAAATTTCTGTGTTCGTCATGGTGGAGGAAAGAGGTGCAAATACGAAGGATGTGAAAAGAGCGCGCAGGGAAGCACTGATTTCTGCAAAGCACATGGAGGAGGAAAACGCTGCTTGTGGGGCCAACAAGGTTCGGGATATGGTGAAGATGGCGATAGTTCTTGTGATAAGTTTGCTAGAGGTAAAATTGGTCTTTGCGCTGCTCATAGTGCACAGGTTCAAGACAAGCGAGTCCATGGCGATGGTACTGTGGGCCTGAAAATGAAAGAGATTGCCTCTGGAAACTTTTCACAGTGCACTAATAAGATCAACACAGAAGCAACGTCAACTGTTTGGGATGGTTTCAATTTGCAGATGGTCTTGCCTGATGACGACGAGCCCTTGTTTCACTCTGGTCAATCTTTGTACTCACCATCCCTTGAAGGAAGGGTACATGGTGGTGGTCTTATCGCTTTGCTTAGAAGTTCTAATCTCGAACAGTCGGAGATGCCCATTGGATGACATAGTTAACAGGTTTACAGTGGATGGTTATTTCTCTAAAACATGTGGTTTGAGACATTGAACAACGTTCAATGGATTCATTGTTCTGGTGTGTTGATAGGTTGATCCCCAATTAAGTAGTAGTTGAATATTAGTCATAGTACTTAGGTGGTGTTACCGTGTTAGTCTGTTGAATTTTCACTAAGATATGGTATTAAATTATTAATCCCCCCCCCAAAAAAATGTGTGTAATGATCAATATGTATCTTCTACCTTTGTTCATTGTATTGTAAGTTTTTGTGAATATAGTTCTTTAATTTGTAGTCATTTGTGAATACAATATCTACTTGAAAACCTGTCTAGCTATTGTATTGTTTGTTTTACCGGAAAAATAAGTTCACAAGTGCAGTTCATTTTAGATGGTGCAAGCCTATATAGAACATTATTTTCGTCGAGTATAAAATTACATTAATGATAAAATATGGGCTATCTGTATTTAATTCACACTTTTTTTGGTTAAAATTGGGCAAGGAAGCAAAATTTTCAGGTGTAACGATTGAAAGTTGTAATTTCACATCGATTTCAATTATTTTTGAAGGTTCCATACCTTTAACAGCCATAGTAAACAAAGTGCAACACTTTGCTCCTTCATACATATAGTGCAAGAATGCAGTTAAAAGTATGGTCACAAAACACAGCCAAGACCTAAATTAGCTATTCGAAGACACGAGGAAAAACTAAATACTAAACCCTACCTAGGATATGCCTGCGGTGCATACATCTCAAATAATACAATGCCCATCACGATTCAGTAGTGCCAACAGACAGCACAAAGATTATTTCCGGTGTATGTGTCACAAAGCTGTGCCACATAACGGATGTTGCCAGCTCGAGAACTTCAGATCTTTCAATTTTTCTGCCCCTTAGATTCGTGCACGTTTAAAAGCACGATCGTTTGATGTCTCCTCTCTGCTTATGTCTAAACTTTCCTAACCTGAATATTGTGGGTTGATGGGGATCGCCATATAGGCTGCTTTCCACTTTGAACAATAGCAATCTCATCCCCTTCCTTCACCATTCCTTGCTTCTGTAAATAGATGTTTCGATATTAGCAAATAGCAATGCACATATATCGGCAGTTCTCTAAGAAATATGTCACACACACAAAATGCAGGTCAAACAAGATTTAGTACAGGTAAAACAAAATATGTCAAAAACATTAATTACTTAGCCTAGATAAGACTTGTTTAATCATTCAATGAAAATCAAGATGTGAATGTAAAGATGTCAACTATGCAATAGCAAAGACTCAAAAGTTGTCATATACTCATGTTGGATATCTTTATTCTTCGTGAGGATGAGAAAGTTAAAAGGGCATAGGAACAGGATGCTGCACTCAGAAAATACGTGGATGATAGTTTTTCCAATGAATGAGGTAAAAGTTGCTTTGTTCCACCATTACTCTGTAGTCTGTAGTCTGTAGTTCCCATTCAAAGTATAGAGTAATAGAACAATCACAATGTGGGACCTTTTCCACACAACCATACTAAAGCATCAATTTGAGTAAGTAATATTCCTTCACCCCTATATATAATAGACCACATTGGATGATTGTGGGTTTCTTTACAGAATTGAGTTGAAATACCATATTATTATCCTTCTCTGATCTCTATGTAAGATTCGACATTTCCATTCCACAAACTAATTTTTGGTCAAAGGTATCATTATAGTAATACGGATGAGTTGAAATTTTAACTTAATTTAGTGACTTATTTGACGGACTAAAATTGAAATGTGGCCCATCATATAGCCATATAGAGATTCAGGAAGTATCTTAGCGCACTCGAAATATAGAATATTTTGATAGGTTGAGGGACGGAAGAGTATTGGAAGTTTGACAGACACATCTCTTACAAATGGATCCAAAAGTATGAAGACACAACACATAAATCATAAAAATAGACATGTTGACCATTGAAAGCCAATGTCTAGAGAGTAGCAAGGAAATGACTTACTTGCAGAAGAGTTAAAGCCTTTGAGAATGTTTCCTCGGCATCATCGGAGAAATTAATATGTAGGGGACATACGCCTTGGTACAATGCAAGCCTTTGTTGCACCCTTTTACTGCAAATTATTGTAATGATAAGACATAATTAGCATGCCATTCATGCAGTATAAGTAAGTTTAAGAGGCTCCAATCACAGGCAAAATCAGTACATACATAAATTAGTTAATGAGGATTGTGTTCAAACTTCACAATAAATAATAACAGAAGCATATAGGCGTGAAAAAGAATCTGAAATAATCCAAAACCTTCAATTCTAGCTAAGAGCAACCAACAAGCTACAACATGAACTTCTAAGCTGGAACATATCTTATATAAAAAAACCTAGACCTCTTATATGCCCTTTTTGCCACAACAATTTCATTACAATACGAGGTGTTTGACAGAGAAACATCATTGGATGGCAAAAGGCAAATGATTTTCTAGTAATCAGTAGTGTAATAATAAAATATAACACCAACATAAAAGCATTACAATCAAAATGCTCATTTAGGTACTCCATGCATCACCCAAACTAGAAAGAGTCATATCCCTACCTGAAACTTCTCCATCCATAATATATGCAACTTTATCAATATTCCCAGATAATTTTAATCGGTACCAGAATACTTACTCATTTGTGAAAGCAAATATTGTTCCAGAAGGCCGATAATGGCTAAGCAGGATGGCCATAAATCCAGATCTGGTGAAGACTACAATTGAAGTCCCGAGAGTATTTGACATCATGGTAGCATGGAATGCAAACATCTCACTCATATGGTTCTGCAAGCACCATACTACACACTCAAATGATGCATCTAAATATACTTGGACAATTCAAGATAAGACAAAATGTGAATAAAAACGCATCTGCTTAATGCAAAAAGGTATTAACCTTGAAGACTTGACCAAGCCCAAGTGATGTTTGAGCACCACCACCATTCAAGGTTGCTTCAGTTCTCAATGAAACAGTGTGCATGACCCTGACAGCTTTAAGGGGGAATCTGGAGAAAGTGCATGCGGGTCATTTTTAATGAGTTCAATCAAGTTAGAGCTGCTGGAAGTGAACAATGACTGGAAAATGAAACTTTCTATTGTAATTAATCAGAAGAAAGGTATCAAAGACCAAGAGACGTACTTCCCATGAGCAGTTTCACCAGAAAGCATAACAGAATCAGCACCTTCTCTAACAGCAATGGCAATATCAGATACCTCAGCTCGTGTTGGTGTTGGGTGAAGAATCATGCTTTCTAGCATGTTTGTTGCTACAATCACTGCTTTCCCCATGCTGCGGCACAAGCGTATTATCTCTTCCTGCATTTAGCAAAACAAAGTTTATTCCAACCCAGTAGCTTGGTTGACCCAGCCTCAAAAAGGAATTTACACACCAAATGTCCAAAAACTACCTGTAGAAGAGGAACCTCCTCAATGGGAAGCTCTGCACCTAGATCTCCTCTTGCAACCATAGCCTTTTAACATAAATGCAGAGAATCGTTAGGTAATCTAGCATTTCAAAGCAGCACAAACAACTAAACAGTACCAAGTCTCTAATAGTGTCAATCCTCCACCACCCACAATTTATAAAGATCGTTCTGTTTTTATTATTTTCCACCATCCCAATAGATGGTTCTCACAATTATATGTTAGCCATCACTATCCAACTATGTGCAGTATATTACTGAGAACATCCAACCGAAGTCTACACATTAGTTTATCTTGGTGATCAAATACAAGAATTAATAGCCTCAAAGTCAGCAACTGAAGCTTTAGCAGTTAGTGGATCAACATTAACACTATGCCTCTAGAGCCTGGCTCCTCGGGTTGGTAGGAGAGTTAGATGTACTCAACCTTACCCCTACCATGATATATAGCCATCAATTGAACATTAATCTGATATGGAACTGCAGCTTGCTGCTTCACATTAATTAGTGCGAGGGAAATTTTTAAGCCATTTTAAAATCATATTTTGAAGAAAGCGTATCACATTATCATAATTAACAACATGATTTTTGTCAGAAACTCACAACTTTATATACCCTGAAAAGGTTTTGTTATTTTTCCAGATACTTTACTAAGCACTAATGAATAAATGCTCACCCCATCAGCAGCGGCAATGATTGAATGCAGATTTGGTATTGAGTCTGCACTCTCAATTTTTACTGTGACATGGATATCAGCACCGCAACCTAGGAACCAAATAATAAAATTATTAGGTTAGGAACTAAAGTACAATATCCACAACCTGATAATACTCAGCACAAACAATTACTTTTAAGATAATTCTTCAATTCGTGAACAACAGCTGCATCTTTGACAAATGAGACAGCATAGAAATCAACTCCATTATCTACTCCAAACTTGATGTCATCCCAGTCCTTTTCTGCAGCATGCACAGATGGAAGTTGCTTCATCAAAAGAAAAAAGAATACAGTGGTCCACTGCTCTGAGGCTCAAGCACATAAAATGTGTAGCAAATAGGGAAAATATGGTCTATATAGCAGAATGGTAGAAGTGACATCATGTCACCAACCAGTAATGGATGGCAATGTAGCACTTTTTCCCCTGACATTAAGGTGACGCCTAGACTTAAGCTCTCCACCGTCAACAACTTCACACTTCACAGAATCTTCAGTCTTCGACTTCACCAGGAATGACATCATACCACCTAATCAACAGAATAGAAGTATTAACGATGATTTGATTCATTAAAATACAGCCAGAAACATATGGAAAAAAAAGAAACCATAAATAGGAATATCGTTTAATAGATATAATTTACACATTTATGACATCAAACATACACAGGGGCAGTTAATCAAAACATGGAGACATAAAGTAGAAATATAGTCTTCAAATTGAGAACAAATGATCCATTACTTGTCAAGGCTACACCATAAGACCTTACTTGATAACATATAGACATTACTTGGACCTAAAGATCCTCAACATACCATAACCTTCCTTATCCCCTTTAGAAGCAGCAAGACATGATTAAAACTCCCAAAACTGATGCTAAACCAAATGGTTCCTGACCCGAGTAAGGCTATGTTTTGTCCACCTTAAATAATGCTATTCTCTAAAAATAAGGTAATAAATTTTAATCAGTTAATTATAAGGGAAGACAATAGAGAATCAGCAAAATTGAGTTCTTATCTAGTTAAAATAATTCCAGTTAAGTAAACAAAACTTTCAATCAGTAAAATAATTTCAGTTCAGAATAATTCAGATGAATTGAACAGGCACTCACAAAGTACAAGATATATATATATATATGCACATGCAGCCACAATACATGCAGAATTTATCATGCTCTACCCATTTGTTTCATTCTGAGTCCTGAGAAGGAAATGCCTTCTAGTATACTGTAAACAAATGGATGAAATACTACCATACACCCACTAGATACACTACAATGAAGACAAAAGACCTGATGTATCAGAATTGTGATAATATGTGTTGGCTATCTAACTAGTGACAAAATTCCAATCAGCAGAACAGGAGAGCATACATAATACACTTGTTTCTATGTTTTTGTTTAATTGGATAGGCTTTTAGGACCTGGGAGGAGTAAATAGTTCAGGGCTCATACGTATCCACGATCAACTTAAGTAGGGACTACGTCTTAATTTTAAATTTTCAAATTTCTGTCTGAACAGCTAACAACTAGGATAAGGAATGAATTGAGTTGGTACCATCAACAAGGAGCATATCATCAACTTCTACATCATTCACAAAATCATCATAATTGACACTGACACAGTCGGCTGTGCCCACTCCTCTTTGGATTGTGAAAGTAAATTCTTGACCACTTTTTAAGTTGATTGGTTGTGGTAAATCACCACTTCTGACCTCAGGTCCCTGGAAGCGAGAAACCAAACATCAGCATAATCACTCATCAAATGCACATTAATTGAAAACGGACACATCCAGTCTCCCATATGTCGGTATGTTAAACTATATGTACTAGTATTATAGACAACACCACCATATAGCTATGTGAAACCTGTTTTGACCTTATTATAGACAAAATATGCAAATTTTATAAACTGCCAAATCACTGAATCAGTAATTCTATTTTTTCAAAATTGAAGTGCAGTCTCCTCCTTGGGCACATAACCCATAATTGTTTATCAACTCCAGTGAAAGAGGATATGAAATGAAAGGGAAATGTAAGAAGCAGGTAAACAAATGTGAAACTCTGACTAAGAACATCAGTCTATCTCTGGAAGAGCTTAGCAGCTATCCTAGATCCTAAAGAGAAGGGGGGAGGGGTCAGCTACTCTTCAGCAATCACTAGCTATGAATTTAGAAATATATATAGACAGTAGATCACCAGATAAAGCCGGCAAAAGTTAGACTTACAAGACAAGACAACACACATTGGACTGAAAATACGCAAAGGTTTAGGTTTAGGTTTCTGCTAAGCATTCGAACCTATCAACTGAAACTTATAAAAAAAAAAATCAACATTTCAGCACAGTGTATATACCTCAGTTAGCACGACAACATTAAACATGGAAACGTGATTAATTGTTGAAAATATTCATCATTTCTAATTTAAACTGGTCGACACAACTAATTAACACACTCAAATAATTAGGTAGCACTAATTATACCCATGGGGGAGGTTAGTGTCAAGGGATTTCATCCAAGTATATCTTTCACACAAACCCAACCCAACCCAACCCAACACGAGTGCATTGCCACTTACTACTAACAGGCAGTATCAATACGCGATCAAATTTCTTACATAGGGATATTATACAGGAGAGATGAGGATTACACTTGTATTGTAATCCAAGTAAAATAAAACATTTGTAACAAGTTCCGACAACTATATAACTCTGTCAAAATGAAAACAGTAAGAAGAAAATGATAAACCAAGACACAACCATAAAGTTCGTATTCATAGCCGATATATGTGAAGCTATGCGCACCTTTGTATCGAGCATGATAGCGATGACATTGTCCTTTGATTGAGCATTATATTCTTTAACCAAGTCGATGACTTTCTTATGAGATGTGTGGTCTCCATGGGACATATTTAGCCGAGCTACATTCATCCCAGCTTCAGCAAGCTTCCATATCATTTCACGTGAATCGGTAGACGGACCAATGGTGCAAACAATTTTTGTTTTGCGCCCTACAATTGGTTTAGACCACACCCCAGTGGCTGCTTCACCAAGATGATGATTACTACTTAGGTAGTCAATTTTCTCCTCTTCCTGAAAGCTCAAGCAAATATTGACCATTAGCTAAATCCACAATTCAAAAAATCTCCATTAACACAATTGCTTGCTGCAACTCCAAATCTGCAAGCCTTCAGTTAGCACTAAACCCAATAATTTACCAATACCCACATGTCAGTCAGCTTTTTGCTTAAAATTAAACAAAAAACGCCAAGAATCATACTTCCTTCGTTCTAAAATAAATAAAACACTTATCATTTTAGACCGTTTCAAAATAAATAAAATGTTACTTTATTTGGTATTTACTTCTCTCTATCTCTCTCCTCATCACATGCGTCGCTCTCTTTCTTTCTCTCTATCTCTCTCCTCTCCTAAATCAACGTGTCAATCCTATGTTTCATTTAAAACAGAACGGAGAAGTATATGTTATAAATAAGACTGGAGTGTAATGCTAAACATTAAACATTTCACTTATCAACAACACACTCCAGAAATACAGCAACGTTCATAATCTCTACGAATTAAGAATTTCCCACCCAAATGAAACTAACCTAACCAAAAAAAAAGGGCCAAATTTTGCCACATTATAACACAACAACCAAAACCCACCAACAAAGTAGAAATATTTAAAAGTAATACATAGTAAAACACAAAAAATCAGTACCAATTTCCTACATTAACAAGAAAAACAGTTTATAACACAATGTGACAAAGAGGAGAAAATTAAAAAAATTGAAGTATATGATATGAATAACTAAAATTGGTGACCTGGGTATCATCCTCAGGGGAAACAGGAAGAAGTTCAAGATGAGCAGCCCTCTTAGCGGAGATAGATGCGGAGGTGCCGCGGCAAATACGGCGGGTGTGAGTTGTTTGGAGGTTGCGGAGTTTGTGAGGGAGGAGATTGAAGGAGCTTAAAGTTTCAGATTTGTGAGAAAGGGTGTTGTGTAGGGAGCCATGGAAGATTGCTTGAGAAGAGGCAGCCATTGAAGAGTTAGAGAGAGAAAGAAGCAAAATACAGTGTTGTTGAAAATGGTGTTGGAGTGTAGGAATAAGAGTTTGGATATAAAGTAGAAGAGGTTCTTTTTTTGCTTCGATTGTATCGAATAAAGAAGAGAGTTATGGGAAAAATGAGAAATGTTGTTGAGCTTAATGACAGGGATTGTATGTATGGGTTGGTAGAGGGTAAGACTATAATAATTGAATGTTTTGTCCATTAAATAATATGATAACTAGTGAGTTTCCCGGGCGATGTCCCCGAGTTGTTTCTTTTTGTAATTTTTTGTCTTGTGAGGAAAAAAATTGACGTCATAATTTGAAAAATATAAGAAAGCTCGAGTAAGAGTTTATGTCTATCATAATACCATTATCATTACCATTAATGTGTGAGGTATCTAACTATTTGTGTACGTCTTTTAATGAGATATAATTACAAGACCTTATTATATTTTATTTTGAAATACTAAACAATGATGTTATGTTGGATCAATGGTTAAACTCTTACTTTTCATTTCAAAGACATTATTAGGAACGCCTTTTAATATATTAGTATAGATTCATTAACGTGTCGTTTGGTTGATCATATAAAGTATAAATTTTTGGAAAGGTTTTTTGACATTATAAAATACATGTTTTGTGAAAAAATACCTAATAAAAGAATAGTGTCAAAAAATACCTTAAAAAGTTTTTTTTTTTTTTCTAAAATGACACTTTTAGATTATGGGAGTTGACCAAATTCTCCGACGTTGACTGGGTCATGTGCCTTGTATGTGATCATTAAACCCTCCCAAAATCCCTAATTTGAACCAGTTAACCAATATTTTCCCAATTCCCCCCAATTGTCCTGATTCTCTTTCTTCTTCCTCTTCTCCTCCGTAACTTCCCATTTCCCATTCTCACTCTTCTATTCTTCTCATCTCCAATTTGGTATACATTACGATCAGCGGGAACGCAACCATCTTTTGTGATGGTTGTAATAATAGCGATATAAGGGTTCATGCTCAAACGGGAAGGAGGAGTCATTGTCATTTGTAGTGCGTGTATGAATTGTTGGTTCATTCAACTTAGGGGATTATCACGATATTGTGGATGCATGAACATAGGTCTTGGAGCTCCCAATACTTGAGGAATTGCAAATGGTTCTTGCAAATCATATCCCAGAGGTTGTTGCTGCCCATGTGGAGAATGGAAAATGGAGATTCAAGGAGGAGCAGAGGGAGAAGAGAGCTAATGGGGGTTTTGGAGGGGAATTTGGGAAAATCTTAAAATAGAGGTCAGAACTAGGGATTTGGGGTTGGTTTAATAATCAAGTGTAAGTCACATGACTAAATTAACACCGGAGACTATGGTCAACTCCCAAAAACCTGCAAAAGGTGCCATTTCACAACAAATAACTTTTATAAGGTATTTTTTGACAATATTTTTTATAAGGTGTTTTTTCACAAAAAACGTATTTTATAAGGTACTTTCTGACAAAAATTAAGTTCTTTTTTTCCTGTGTGTAAGTATTTCATATGAAATGATAAATGTTGTTTGGTTGAACATGGGAAATTAACTCCCATTACAAGTTCCACTCACCTAGAGAGACATAGCCACATAGGTATTATTCTATTTTGTATAAAATGGAACTTCCTAGGGAGCGTGGCTTCCCAAATTTTTGTCAACCAAACAATATCACTATCTTCTATTCCCTATGAAATTATACTTTCCTTGATTTCTAAATCATCTCAACAACACCTAATGCTTCTAAAAATAGAAGAAATTTTCACTTTGTGCAAATAATTATTTTCCACCCTATTATCACGTAGGATTGATAGTACAAAAAAAGTTTCCCAATCAATAGATTAGTTATTAGTTTTGTTAATAATAGAAAATTGCCAGAACCAATCTTCCTTGTAAATCCACCAAAAATACTTGCAACCGTTTGTGTTAGTGCTAGCATCCTAATTTTGGTAAGCAGAACACCATATCATCGGATTATCCTTTGTTCTTCATACAAACAAACCACATTATCACCTCTTAGTAGTTGCTATGGAACCCTTGCTTTGCTTAGATACATTCCCTCCAGTTTCCTATAAGTAATAAATCTTACCCACATATTGCAGCTTCAATAACCGAGAAAAGTAGGAAAAAAGACCACCCAATGTGTCTTTTAGTTAATTTTAAGGAGAAAACAGTAGAAGTGGGTCCCATGTTGTGAGGGTATTGGAAGATGAAAAAAATTGCCACATGAAGAATAATATAAAAATGCATATAACTTAAAAGATAGATGATAAGTTGATAACAAAAAGTGGGTGGAACTTAAAAAAGAGAGGAAATAATTTCTATTGTGTAATTAGTAAACAACCAGTAACTTAAAACTCAATTACACTTGATTTAGTAATAAAGATCCATTATTTGAACTTACATAGATTATGAAATTAAAAGTCCTTTTTGTTTTCCAGTAAAACTGACAAGTATCAAATATGTTGTATTTTTAAAAACCAAATACATGTTAAGTCACTCAACTACAATAGAAACAAAAAGGACTAAGACCCTGTCCAATGGTATGACTTCCTATCTCCCACATGGGAGGCCAAGGTTCAAATCTTGGTGGAAGCAAAATTTCAATATTGTTGGAGGGGAGAGGGGGGTTTGGGGCTTGTTGGGCATTTGGGTGAGTGGCCTTATGCGAGGACAACCCAGATAAATTTAATCTTACGGGAACCAAAAAAAAAAAAAAAAAAAGCTTAAATATTACTATTGGAGCATCTAGCCCCTTTTTAAATTTCTATTTAATGTTGTATCCTTGACTTTAGTTTACAGTGGTTAAATAAATGATGATACGCTAAAATATGGGGCCATTATCAAGGTCGTTTTGCCGAAAAGTGAGTTTAAATGTCAATTTGCAAGTACGTAAAATTTTTGAGGATGCTATCCGCAATTTTTTTTATAAGTAAGTGAAACCTTTGAGGATGGTATTCACAATTTTTTATTTTTCGAATGGGTGTATTTTGCAAAATTTCCAAAGAATAATAATGACACGAAGCGCGGGAGATTTGGAGAACAGTTCCCGCCAACACAATCCCTAATCAGCTTGAAATTCTTCACTATCCCCAATTTTTTTTTCCATCCAACAATTTTCTCCACTAAAAATCTCTTTCTCCTTCTACCAGCTGACGATCTGTTTACTCTCAATAAACAAATTCGATCCCAATTTTCCCAAATTTAATTATCATAGTGATTTAGACCTTTTTGAAAAACCCTAATTTTCAGTGCTCCAAAATTAGTCATCAATGGACACTGAAGGTTTATCGATAATCTGCGCCGGGCTCGGTTCTATCGATAAAGATGAAGAGGGTAATATTGATTACATCAAGGAAGAGTTTTGTTTAGGTAAAGAAATGATTTCTGAAAAACCCTAATTTGTTTGTAGGAGCTGATTTTTGTCATTTATTGATTTATTTGTTTGCTGAATTTCGTTTTTTGTTAGATAATTTGAAGGATTTGTTGAGGTATTTGCGCCGTGATGATCCGTCGACTCGGGATGTGTTTAAACTAGTGTGTAAATGGGACATTGTATCTAAGGATTTGATACCCATTATTGAGTATTGTCAAGATGATCATAATTTGGTCTTAAATGCAGGTATATGATTTATCTTTGATGAATAATAATCTGTATTTGAAATGATGTAGTAATGAAATTAAGGTTAATGATGGTGAATTTTGGGTTTGTAGTGAAGGTTTTGGTGTTTCTTACTATGCCGTTGGAGGCTATGTCAAAGGATTTCAATGAGCAGCTAGAGTACCTTTGGGGTATCAAATTTGCTATCACTCTCAGTAATGTCGTTGCTGTTATCGTCTCGTTACTCGAGAAGCCACTTGAAAATTTGGAATGGTATGTAGTAATTGGGTGCTTTATTCACAAGGTTGCTTTCATTTTGAACCTGGAAAATTTGGAATGGTATGTAGTAATTGGGTGCTTTATTCATAAGGTTGCTTTCATTTTGAACCCCTTATATATAGGTTCTGGCGACAATTAGGCTAGTGGGTGGTAGTTTCATTTATAGGTTCAAACTTCAAATCAATATGTTCTAAGAAAAAAAATTGAATATTAATCTCATCAATCTCATAAGTATCATACCAAATCCCATCAACCGAATCACTTTTTTGAGAAATACGAGTGTAGGTTTAGAAGAGCTCATGAGTTGATTGATTTTCCTCCTCCTTTGTGGTGTGCCCTAGGTCCTTTTTTATTGTTATATCTAGACATAATGGAATTGTTCCGAATGTGAGAGAAGGGTATTTTATTGATGCCTTTTGTTGTACATAGTATTACCTAATTCCCGGTACACTTTAGGTAACTGATCGTACACTAATAGCAGCAACTATTTGGGAGGATGTCAACTTGATTTCATCATGAAGTGATGATTTCTGTCATATGGGTTTGTGCCACTGTGACGACATTCCTGAGGAATATATTCATATTTGCAACAGTTGAGGTCTATAACGATCATCTTTGTTCTAATTAACTGGCTCGCAATGCCTTTGTTTGTCTTTTTATTGCTGTTTTGCTTCAATTAATATGTTGACATGCATATTTGCTGCTGTTCTGTTGATTCCAGATTCTATTAAGTTTAGATTAGATAGGGTTAAGGTTGAGTAAGTTGAAACCTTCCTAGACTTGAATGTGCTGGCATTTACAGTAGGCTATTCTTCGAATTATAATCATACAGGCTTAAAGATATGTAACTTTGATTTATCTCAGGTATTTGTCTTTTTTTTAGTTGCCATGTGACTTGGTATTAACTTATTAATACTTCTATACTGAACAGTAAGGCATTTTCGGAGGATGATTGGAAACTGGTCCAATTGGTTCTGACTTTATTCCGGAATATCTTAGCTGTCCAAGACATTTCAGCACATCAAAAGGCGTTGGGTTCTGCTACTCAATATCTATCCTTGCGAGATGACTTCGTAGACCTATTGTTCAGAGAAAATGTAATGGATTTGATTATCATCATAACTCAGCATGCTGGTGGTTCTTGTCGCTATCTTCGGCATGATAACTTGCTCCTCTTAGAAATATATCATCATATATTTTTGGGTCAGGATGCAGAGTCAATTGCTAAAGTCTGTATGGACGAATCAAAGGTTGACTTCCTTGCCCCCTCTTAGGATTATGATTAGTAGTTTTGCATGAATTGAACTCTAGAGTTTAGATGGACCAACTCATTTTTGATGTAAACTGATGTATAAGAAATTACCAATGATATCTGGTATTTTTGGTTTTTTGGCAAGAACTAAAGTCTCATAAGCTTCTCAAGTTTAAGATATTGATGGTTTTAGTGCATCTAGTCGCAAGTCAGGATTCTCATGTAATTACATGATATGTTATTGTTAACTTTATCTATGGCTGTACCATCATCCTTACAGAACTGATTTAATTGTTTTTATCTGAGTTTGCTAGGTGGATGGAGAAGCCAAACCTTGTCTTGAAAGTCTCAAATGTATCATGCAAGAGGAGACAGAAAAGAGAAAACTTACCAGATTGCATGCTAGTCGACACTCAAAGTTTAGTGGGACCTTTACACGACTTACCTTGGTAAGGCCCTTCTGTTAAATTGGTGCTCTTATGTATTGGTTCAAGCTGTCTACTAAAAGAGCCTTCTATCAAATAGGATGGTTCTAAAACAACGTGCAAGGGAATGCCCAGTTCCGCGACTTGTGATAAACTGCTAAAGCCAGAGAAAGTCCATCGTGGTCCATCAAAAAGGATTGTGAAAGATTATGCACGGCTACCTACCACAAAAAGAAGCATTTTGACGAGGCTCCATGACTTTCTCAACCAGTTTCTAACTGGGGGATACAATGGTATTGTATCGAAAAATATTTTCAATTTTCATGATGTGCCTAGTTCTTTTCGTGTATTTGACCCGAGTATTGATTGGTATACTCGTCAGTGCTGATGCAGTCAATTACCCGGGATATTGAGAAGGAGCATCATGCAATACAAACCAGTGATGTGCTTATGTTCTTTCACCTTGCCCAGTTTGTTACATCTTTTCAGTATCATAAATGTCAGTTGACAAAGGTGAGACACAATTCTTTTGTGACATTGTGACTGAAACGCCAAGTGTTGCATATTTTGTAGCTTTAGTCTTTCCTTTCTCTCAAAAAGAATGGCTGGTAAAACCAAATTTGTGCTTCTTGATGTCCATAACTTGCTTACTGAACAGGTGTGCACATGAAAATAGAGAATTGATTAACATCACACTCTTAAAAATATCTCTGAGCAATTTAGTTCATGTGTTTGAAATGGAGAAGAAAAATGGATTGGGGCAGCTGTGATTGTAAATGCTGTTTTATAAATCAATGCCTTTTATGATATCCTCAGAAGAAAATAAAAACCGATGCCTTTTATGCTATCAATTACTTGCTGCTTGACTTGGTACTTTTGGCAAATGTACAAGTTCTTGTTTGAAATGGTCAGTGATCAAGATTTGATTCTTTATTCACTCTGCGTTGATGGAATGCTTATAGTGTAGCTGCTATCAGTATGTCATGTACTAGATTATAACTTATTACGTTGATGTACTTTTATATATCTCTGTAGGGTAACTCTTATTTGGAATTGCTATTAGTGAATTAGGATGTAAATATATATAATAAGCTAACTTGAACTACTCTGCGATCATCTCTGCCAAACTTAGTATTCACGAGTAGCTATCCTATCAACTAATATGCCAAGTTGCCAACTCAAACTGAACTGAAGCACTGTGAGGTATGAGTACAAGGAGTGTCTAACATATACTCAGTTCAGTTCATTTTATAATGTCAACCACTTGTTTCGAGAAGTCCAGTTTTGCATACAGGATACATCAAACACCCTTTCTACTCGCTTGCATATGGAATGTTTATAAGTGTTACCTTTCTTGGAAACAATATTAGCTTCAGAAATGGTTACTCACTTGCTTTATAAATTTGCAATGGATTTTCACTGGTTTCCTTTCGTTAACCAATTTTTTATCTCACAGTCAAATGCAGATATGAAACATGAATATTCTGCCAGTGATGATGATGATAACACATGGTTTAAAGGTGACATATGTGGGCCCATTGCAGCAACGATGAATGATTCAATGTTTGCATTGGTAGTAGCAAAGTGGCAATTTGCTTTTGAAGGCTTGAAGGAAACGAAGAACAATGCATTTCTTTCAGTTGCCGGATCCCTTGTAAAAACTATGGTAATGTTCTTGACTTCTTTCTGTTTGTGTGTGTGTGTGTGTTATAAACTTCTCAATTTGATTTAAACCAAAAAGGGTAAGAAAGGACTTGGTTTTCTTAGAAGATTTATGAACTCTGGAATTCTGAGGAAGGCATTTATTTACTGATGTGTTTGTAGATACACTTAAATGTGTGGATATTACATGTGCTTAGATTTTCTTTAATACCATAGTCTCCCTTAGAAATGGAGATGCGCCCACACACACACTGCCACACACACACACACACACACACACACACACACACAAAGCCAACTTGATTTACGTTTTTCTTGGGGTGCAATATAACTTGAGTTGGATATTGAAAATTTTCATCAAGCGGCAGATTACATTGCTTTGCTTCCTTCTGGCCACTGAATAAACTACTGTATTTGGTGTGAGAGATGTATATGTTATGTATACACAGTGGACAGCAGTAAATTATAATATTGGGGTGATATGTTGTCCAAAACCATTAAACCAGGTCTTGAGTCTCGTAATTATTTCCATAACATGATCTGTATGGTTGGAGGACTGTCTCATGAATCAACACATGTACTTAGCTTTACGTCAGCTTTCATCACTAACCTCTTCCACAGCTTTCAGTGGTTTATTCAACTTTTCACAATATTGCACTTACTTTTGATTGCTTTTATTTTCCGTACTGTTTTTATCTTGATTCTATATTCGTAAGTGCTAGTTTTGGAGGTGCTATAGTGCGAAATCTAATGACTTGTATCATTGCTAGCTTTGCATAATCTCTATATAATATTATTATGAATTAATACTACGGAGAAGATGTGTTGTATAGCCTATAGAATCCATCTGTCATCACAGCTATTTAAAGATTAAGAATTGTTTAACCTGTTATATATTTGTGTTGGTGCTCAAACAGATTCGGATGTTAGATTTGGTGCTCAAGATGATGCCTGAAAAATCCAAGGAACCACAAACTGCTCGAATTATACTTTACAAGTTATTTTATGATCAAACTGATCAAGGGTTGACCCAATTTCTTTTAAAGATGATTAGATCATTTGATGCTCATAAGCAACCTAAAAGGTAACTTTCATCCTCTTCTTTTGGGGACAGTTCTTTGTATTGTCTCCTTTGATGTCATTCTTGTGTTTTTTCCAAACAATGGCGAAGTATTTAGGTTGATCATGGGAAGTTGTGTCTTTACTAGTTTTTCAGCCACAAGTACTTATGTTATTATTAGTTTCGTTGCTTTTACCACTTTAAGCCTCTTTCTAAAGCGTTTTGGTATAACCTTTTGTGTTTAAAGGTAATGTTGCTTGCATCTTGAACTTATGAGACTTTAGCTTGTGTGGTTTATTTCTGGGATGAAATAGAAATTAGTTGTATGAACAGAATAAAGAGTAGTTGGTGTACTAACAAGTGTTTTCCTGAGTTGGCTGATTGGTAAGGACGGAGCATCAACTTCTCAAAATTCAGAACTTTTGTTTGCCTCCCTCCCACTTTTGTTATTTTCTTGAGACAAAAAGATGATCAGACTTTCGTAATGTCGACTGTCATATCGCTATTCTCTCAATTGCATAACTTTGGGTATCACTTTTGTTTGCATAAACTTTAGGGAGGGTCAATATCAGACTCAGAATTTCTTTTGCCTGCTTTCCACTCGTGTTATTTGTTAAGACAAAAAGATTATCAGACTTTAGGAAAGGCGAATTGTCTTCTTGCTAATCTTGCAATTGCATAGCTTTTGATATCTCTTTTTATGTAATATTCATATTATTATTTGTGCGTGTTTATAGAAGCAGCATGCAACTTATTAGTGCAGTAACGTTTTCAAGACATTTCTAGAAGTTAAGCTTTTAGAATCAGCAATTGCTTAGCTTGTAGGCCGACCAAATTCCTTAGCGGACAGGTGAGTTGTCTACATCTTAGATTCATACCTTTTACCAGGATTAAATTTTAGCAACCGCTGGGTGGGGGCATCTTCGTGATTACGACTTACAAGGCATAACTCAAATCCATAGAACTTCTCTTTTCATATTGTTCTTGAGCTGAAACCTGAGAGGCTGAGCTACTACATTAGCCATCCGCACTTTTAGGCCAGTAACTTGGGGTTGGGAAATTATTTAACTCAAGTCTCCAATTTCTATTCATATTTATACTGGCTGTGTGTTATGGAATCTGTCTACAAATGGTTTTGTATCTTTGTTTTACAAAATTTGTAATCGCTGCTCTTCTATCCTTTTGTTAGTGATCTTGCAGATTTAGTGGAGATAATACATGTAGCTATAAGGCTTATGGAGAAGCTCCAAGCACATGGCACATTAAGGGTAAATAATACAATCACCCCTACTTCAAATTTAATGTTCCGCTTTTAGGTTGCAAGTTGCATATGCTAAGTTTGACAACTTATCTGCTAAACCTCGAAACGGAGCAGCATGTACTACCTTCTTCTCAATAGAATTTTGTACACCTGTTTTCGAGACATGTATTATCAATTTACATTACCTTATATGTTTATTATACGGATTAAATGGTC
This sequence comes from Beta lomatogona, assembly GCA_947646795.1. Taxonomy (NCBI): domain Eukaryota; kingdom Viridiplantae; phylum Streptophyta; class Magnoliopsida; order Caryophyllales; family Amaranthaceae; genus Beta; species Beta lomatogona. The sequence continues at coordinate 119,562 of CANSNZ010000638.1, forward strand.
ACTTGTCCGAATTTTTGAACAGCTGAAGTCTGGAGTAAAAGGATTATTGAACATCATGCTCTATCTCACCTACTATGTTGTTGACATAAGTTGCACCATCGTACACTTGCAAGCAATGAATTGCTCTTGCAGAACTGGCAGATGGTTTGCTTGAGCATTAGAGCGTCACATGAAACTCTTTTTTTTTTATTGTTGTAAATTGTAATGATTTGCTGGCATGCTATTCTTTAGGTATTCATGTCGTCACTTGATCTACCTTCTTTCTCTTTCTCACCTCCTTTCTGCTCTATAATTTTCTTAATCTCTAAAGAGTTCGAGGCCTTTTCCTTTCCACCACTTCCACTAGCAGACATATCTCATGGTTCTTGGTGATCATGGACTCTTGATCTTCATTCTGTTGTGGCCTTTTCTCTATACATTTGTTCTAATACATAATGCTCCTATTGTTCTGTGTTAATAAGGTTGCCAGGAAATCCAGGAAGGCCAGGAAGAAGAAAGATGCGAAAAATGCAGAAAACATAACTGTTGAAGGTGATTCCACAAACCAGAACGAAATCCTGCGCTCCAGCGGTGAAGACCTATCTCCTAAAGTTGGAAATTGTGATAAGGAAACGTCAACACAGGCAGGATGTGATGAAAAAGAAGAAAATGTTAATGGTCGCAGTCAAGTTGATGAGGTTGAAATGTGTGTGGATGGGAGACAAGACTCAGGCAGCAGTCTCCCAGTGGGTGATCATGAAGAATCTGATAAAATTCATGATCCACTAAGTGATAGAGAATTAAATCAAATTCATGATCCACTAGGCGATACAGAATTAAATCAAATTCATGTCCACTGGCGACGATTAAATCTATTCATGATCCACTGGGTGATCATGGCGAATCTAGTCAAATAAATGATGACTTTGTCGTTGCTGGAGCAGATGATTGTGATTCCTCTGCAGATGAACAACCTATTACAACAGATGAAGTTGATTTTAGGATGACGTCCTTGCTATTCTCATTGGCAAATAGTGCCATAATTAGTAACCTCTGCTGGTTGCTTAAGTTTTACAAGAGCAATCCCACTGCCACAAACCATTACATTTTATGCTTGTTTAGGAGGATATCAGATGATCTGGATCTTGCTCCCATGCTGTATCAGGTGATAATCACAAAAGAAATTATCAATGAATATACATGGATTTTGTTTAACCAACATATATGTATTATATTGAAATTCTATCTTATCCTTGTTTTTGTTTTCTTTTTGAAAATTGGCAGCTGTCCTGCCTTGTCATATTCTATGATATCCTAAATGAGCAGAAGACATCTCCGCATAAAGACTATGAGAACATTGTCCAGTTTCTGACTAGTCTTGTAAGGAGAATGCTGAGAAAAATGAAGGATCAGCCCCTTCTCTTTGTGGATGTTTTATTCTGGAAGACACGGAAAGAGTGCCAGTACATCAATGTTGAATCCATCCAACGTGACATTGGTAAAATGCAGAAGGAAGTTAGGAATTGGGGTCATGATGATGAAACTGGTCGACCACAAAGGAACAACGGCACTCGGAAGACTGTAGCAGAGGCACTCGGTGATGATGAATATGATGTCATTATTCCCAATCAACATTGTTTCGAGGAGTAAGATATCTATGTTAAACTTCAACTTGAATACTTTATCATCACTCTGTTTCTGTATTGCATCTGTAGTCCCTCTGATACTTGGATGGGTGATAAAAATGAAACAAGTGTTAAGAAGCCACAAGAAAAATAAAAGTGTTGAAAAGCTACAAATTTGAATGGCAGTCTCTGTCGCCAAGCCTTAAATTCTGTCTTGGTCAAGGAGGAGACTGCTTATGCCTCCCAATTCCCAGAAGATAAATTGCAAATAGAATATAATCTGATTCCTCTATACATTGAATTTGTAAGAAATCCTTCTGTTTTGACTTACACTCTCCATCTATAGGGATGAAGACTCTGATGAAGCTGCGGGAGAGGCCCTTCCCACCAATGGTCGTGAGGATAATATCATGTATAGTTTCTGGAATTATGATCATGTCAATGATGATTGTTATGCTTAATTTGCAATTTTCTTAGTGGATACTTCTGTATTGCAGCAAAGATAATACTTTGGAGGGTGATCTTCAAGGTGTCATAAAAAGGAAGAGAAGACTGGTTCTCAGTGATAAGCTGGAGGAAGAGATAAGGGGTCTTTATGAGAAGTACGTATACTTGATGGGATCTTTTGTCCTAATAATATCATAAATGAGTTTCATTTGGTTTTCCTTCCACTCATTATTCAAGTAAACTAGACCTGGTTTTGTTTTCAGTCCAAATTTAAGCGGATACCTGATTAATTCTTAATCCTGTATCACATAAATAGATGCTCCATTGCTGGCTTGTTAGTAAGTAGAGATCCTTGTAGTGATGATACCTTGCATTTTGGTAAAACTTGACGGACTTGGTTTTAGGGTGATGATGAGCATGATGTTGTAAAAGAAAACAGAAAAAATAGTTTTGGAGTGAACTTGTAATCTAAAATGCCTATGGTAAAAAAATCATTAGCATGGTGCTCATGATTTTGTGTCGTCACTGACTCATGACGTATCTTTGCTCTAATTGTCATTACAGGTATAAGGATAATTTAAATTGTAATCAGCTCATTGCCGAAACTCTTGATCCTGATGGAAATATCTCTTCAGCTCAAGTATCCCGCAAATGTAAAAAACTAGGATTACAACTTCCTTCAAAAAAGAGCAGGAAGATGGCCCATTTGTCCAATAATAATGATCAAGATAAGGAAGGCCGACTTGAAAAAGGTAGCAGTCTTCAAGACTTAAATCATGCAGACGGACCCTCTGAACTGGGGGAGACCAATGTAAGCATAATCTATAAATTTTTGATACTTCTACTATAATTTCCTTCAAAGGAAACAATTATTGAATCTTGAGACTACTAATGGTGACTTGCAAATTTTAGAATACTTCTACTATTTAGGATGCATTTAGCTGACATAAGTTGCTTACTGGGTCTTCTCAGGCAAGCTAGTAAGAGAGTGCGTGCCATGGATGAGAATCAGGAGTTGAAGATCAGAAGTTTATTTGAGCAGTGAGTATTTCTTTCGTATATTAAAGTGAATGAATATATTTTATTCTGAAAAGATAAGTCTATGTATTAGTATTACGTAAAGTTAGAACTGTTCGCTGTAACCCTAAAGGAAAAAAGAACTTCTGAATCTGAATAGTTCAGAGTCTTGTGTTCTGGACAGTTTCAAAGATCATAAGAGGTGCAGCCACATGATTGCAAAAGAACTGGACCCGAATGGAGCACTTACCGCAGCCCAAGTCTCTCGTAAGCTAAAGAAACTTGGCTTACAAACTTCTCGAATGAGAAGTGCAGTAAACAAGCAAAAGAAGGATGATGCTTCTACTGATGGTGAAGATGATTCAGACAATCAGACTCTGTCCTTGGTTAGGGAAAGGTGACCGTTGCTGCATTATGCTGTTCTTACTTTTTTTATTCTAGCTGACTAATTCTTGGGCAATAAATTTCTGTGCTCCTAAGAGTTTCCAAGGATCATGATTCATGGGGACCAACAGCTTAATCTTGTGCTGAACTATTTTGGTCAGAAGCTCCAGTATTTTCCACTTTTTTTTTCTTTCTTTGAGGTTCAATGGTATGCAAGAATGAAGTGCATTGAAGTACTGACTATGGATTTCAGCAGACAAGTTGGGCTGATGGTTTCATGATTTCTCTGTTGCATTAATTCTTGTCTACCATGTATAGTTTTTTTTTTATATCAAGTATATCTAAATGTACTCACGATTTTCAATGATTTTCTCAGGAGCAAAAACAAAAAGGCTACTTCATCTTACAAGGACTTAGGCAGTTCAAAATATGATCAATCACCAGGGTCTACTAATTCAGATGATGATGACCTAGCACTTAGCTCAATATTAAAGTAAGTGGTTCAGTTCACCTCTCTTCCCTTCCCTGTCCTTGAAAAGTTATATGTTCCTCTCTTTCCTCCTTTTCTTATCAACCTCTGTATTAAATCTCTTAATACAGGAAATCTAGAAGAGTTCAGACACAACCAGTAGACAAGAGTGCAGATGCTTCAATTAATAAGGATAATGTTGGAGAATCTGGCAGCCAAATTGCTCAAAATCTAGAAGAAAGAGGGGAAGCTATGGATGTACATTTTGATGCTCAAAGGCCTAACAGCCCTCGTAGTAGTTCAGTACATCAAGCTGCTAGTTTTAGTGACTGGGTTAAGAGAGATAGTGAGCAGAAGCATGACGAGTTGTCTGACGGTGCCTCAGATGATGGTAGCCCTGGCAGTGATCCAGAAAATGCTGCTACTCTCGACACCAGTTGGGAACAGAGAAATCTTAAACTGAATGACAATGTAGATAGTGTGCAGGATGAGTACAAATATAATGAGTTGGAAGATTCAGAGGATGAAGAGGGACCTAGTGCATCACCAGAGAGTTCCATAAAGAGAAGGAAACTAAGGATAGTGATGGATTTTGAGGATGATGATGAGTAGGACCTCCATCCAACTTATGCAACCAATGTAAATTAACAATTGATCCACACAAATTGATCCAGGAAGTAGTTGTAAATGTTTGAGTATACCAAGTCTAATAGCATGTTTGTTCCTCAATGAGATATACTTGCCAAGCCTCTACCATGACATCCATGAAGGATTTTCGCAACTCCGTCTGACAAAAATATATATCTAGGTCCATTGACCAATAGTTCAGTTTAGTTGTAGTCTTGTAGACAACACAGCTAATGAAGTTGAATGTAGTTATGTCTTATGTCAGAAAATTTAGATAATGACAGAAATACATATATAAATAGATGATGAAATTATAATTAGTTGTATGCATCATGTTAGACAATTTAGATGAGGAATTCCTTGGGTTAAATAACCATTTATGCTACAAAATAATTTAAATTCCCTGGATACCATCCATGTAGGAGAGGGAGAGAGAAAACTGCAATTTTTTTCAAACTTCAATGCAAAACCGTGATTTCAGGTAGCCATTTTACTAAAATAAAGCGCTATTTGGGACGAACCAACTCTAGTCGAGGTTTGATCAAACGTTGATCGGATCAAGTTTGACTTGCGAGCTGCTCAACTTGATTAGCACCCCGACTTCGATATTATACATTCACCCGCGTACAATTTTAGCCCCCCACTTGTATTTAGTCCTTTATTTGTAGAAAACAAAATTGAAATATATATATTTATTGAGAAAATCCAATACTTGTTACTTGTATTACATATAAAGTTTGTTAAGACGACCCTAGAGAAGCAACAAAAGTAGACTGCAAGAAATAAGACAGGCCTAAAGCTGTTCACGTGGTCGGAGAATTTCTTGGATAATGACAATGACATGAAGTTAATATTAAAGGCCATATGAAATGACATGCTTTTATTTTCACTTAACAAATACGAAGTACTATATACTTCAAGGACATGAAGTATATGGGATTTTAACTATCTTTAGTTGATAAAATATATTTCGTGAATAGTACACATAACTGGGATTGATCCCCGTACATATCTTCAAATACAAAAAAGATCATATATTACTACACATTTAGCACTCTAAACAATGCCACGTTCCGTAGTACGAATTACACACACGAGCTCGAAGTAAATGCAAATTTTTTGATCAAGATTTGTTTATTCCAGCTTCAGCAGTAGCTCCATATATAGTAGTCACTGCCAAAATAGACAGAAAAAAGGAGAGAAAATGATTATAACGCAAAGAACTCAAAATTGACAATCTAATTAGTCAGAGAATTGATAATTTGTTACAATAATTACCTGATACTTCAACATGACGTAAAGTAAACACATTTTTTAAACAATGTGCCATGCTAACAACAGCAGACTCCTGCACAGAGTAAGACAACTTTGGTCTCTAAATTTTTGTTTGTTTTAAAAAGCCAAAGATGGAGAAGTGGTAATAGAATAATAAACGAGTTAAGAGTTAGAAAGTACCTTCAAGGCTTTCTCCAAGCTCTGGCTACATTAACAACTACCATGACATACAACTTGTCTTTCATGTCATCAAAGAACCGGAAAAAAGCATGTCGCCACGATCTTTTCAGGACAATAGATCCGCAAACACCCCAGAATCCTATAATGAATCCGAGCACCACGCTTATGCACAACCCTAGATAAGAATCACCATTACCAGGCTCATCCTGCCGAATGATACTCTTTCTGTTTGGTTTATCTTCTCCACACTCACGAAGTGGCGCCCCACAAAGTAACGGGTTTCCCATGTATGATGAAGAATCAAAGTCCTGTAGCTGAGTACTGAGTGGAATCGTCCCTGACAAGTTGTTGTAGGACAAATCCAATGTACCCAGTCTGCTCACATTGACAAGGCTAATTGGTATTTCTCCGGAAAGATGGTTGTTTGATAAATCAAGAAAGTCCAGTGATGTTAGCTGACCGATATTTGATGGAATTCCCCCACTCAAATTGTTCCTCGACAAGTCCAGACTAATTAATCCTGTGAGACTTGAGATTCCATCTGGAATATCTCCTTGTAACTTATTATCGGAAAGATCAATGGATTTAACTAATTGCATCGAAGAGTTCTTAAAGCTTTGCTCTTCTCTTTTCCACATAATACTTGCAGTTTCCTCATTCGGGTTAGCTCCTTCTTCACCATCACCAATAATCGGATGACCTGATGTATAACTGAAGACATCGTTGTTTGACTTGTATGTCATCGCTCTAAGATTATGTATGCACTTGGGGACTATACCTGATATGTTGTTCATAGCAAGATCCAATATTTGAAGATTGGAAAGCTGACAAAAGCTCAAAGGCAGGCTTCCAAAAAACTTGTTTCGCCGTAACTGAAGAACTTCAAGATAATTAAAAGCATTTCCGATGCTTGAGGGTATATAGCCGGCTAAGGAATTATATCCAAGATCTAGGACGCATCAAGGAGGTACAATTCTCCAATGACGCGGAAGCTCTCGTAAAAGCTATTATTTTCCAAGTGCAAATACACAAGTTGCCAAAGCGCACCAATAGATGTTGGTATAGTTCCCGAGAATTTATTGTTTTCCAAGTGCAGACTCCTAAGTTGATCAAGTTTCATCCAACAATCTGGTAGCTCTCCTGACAACAAGTTATCTGATAGATCAAGATATTGCAACATAATGTTCGTTGTTTTCGGACACAACAGATAGGTTGCCTCCGTAAATTTGTTGTTGTTTAAGTATACATAATTAGCATTTTGAAATCTAACTCCAAACAACGATGGGATGGCACCCTCGAGGTTGTTTGAACTCAAGTCGATTTTTTGGAGGTGGTTGAAGGTGGCTGACAAATTAAAATTTGGCAGCGCCCCACTAATCTTATTGTGAGACATGCTGAGAAACACTAAATGGGATGACAACGACTTAGTCCAAAAATCAGTGGGAATAGTGCCCGAAATTTGTCCGTTAGATATATCAAGGAAAGAGAAGTTTTTTGAC
>CANSNZ010000639.1:0-115471 GCA_947646795.1 Beta lomatogona
TGTACATGAGACAACTTGAAGGTTTTGTACACGAAAATAAAGTTTGTAAACTAATAAAGTCATTGTATGGTTTAAAGCAAGCACCAAAACAAGGGCATGAAAAAATTTGATTTGTTTTGTTCTATCTCATGGCTTTATACACAACTCTGTTGGATGATGTATATACTCTAAGTTTACAAAAGATTATGGAGTCATTTTATGTCTTTATGTTGATATTTGAAACAAACATGAAAGGCATAACCGATACCAAAATTTATTTGACTTCTTGTTTCAAGATGAAGGACTTAAATGAAGTTGATACTATTTTAGGTATCAAAGTTAGAAGAAATAGTGGGGGTTATTCCTTAAGTCGGTCTCATTATGTTGATAAGATGCTTAAGAAATTTGAGCATTTGAATTTAAAGGAAGCTAACACCCCATGTGATACATCATGTAAACTTATTGTGAACAGTGGAAGAGATGTAGTATGCTAGTGCAATAGGAAGTTTGATGTATGTTATGCATTGCACTAGACTGATATGCGTTTGCGTATGCAAACTTTCGAGATTTACTAGTAATCCTAGTACAGGTCATCGGGCAAGCAATTGGAAGATTTTTTGGTTATCTAAAGAGAATAATAATAATAATAATAATAATAATAATAATAATAATAATAATAATAATAATAATAATAATAATAATAATAATAATAATAATAATAATAACCTTTGGTTCTTTTCAGAAACTAGCATACTCTAACAAAGAAACTAGCTTTGTTAGAAACTACCTATTAAAGACACTTTTTTTTAAAAAAACTACCTTATATCATGTTTATTTTACAAAACTACCTTATAAGTGTAAAAACTTTAAAAAGCACTACCAAATTCAGAATTTACTAACCATGGTTAACATTCCCTCCAATTATCCCTCTAATATAAGATTACTAAAATACCCCTTAAATAACCTCAACCCCTCTTTGTTAATTTCCCTCACAACAACGTTTAACTATTGAATACCCCCTTAAATCGTTTGTGTAATTTCTTCTCCCAACCTTATGCTTCACCAATTAAGTCTTCATTATGAGTAACAAAAGTAGATAAAAATTGGGTTTTGGGTCATGAATTGATGTTGTTGATGATGATGAAGAATATGGTTTGATGATAGTGCAAAGCTTGCTCTACTAGACACTTATTCTTGGTTTGTTTTGGGATTGACTTTTGAGGAAGAGAAGGTGTGCTTGTGCTTGCCACATGTATATTTGAGAGATAGAGCACCAAGTGATCAAGAAAATGATGATATCATAATTGTAACGATCTGAATTTAGGGGTATTTTCATAATATTATATTAGAGGGATAATTGGAGGGAGTAGTTAACCATAGTTAGTAAATTCTAAATTTGGTAGTGCTTTTTAAAGTTTTTCCACTTATAAGGTAGTTTTGTAAAATAAACATGATATAAGGTAGTTTTTTTTTTTAAAAAAGTGTTTTTATTAGGTGGTTTTTAACAATTTTTTCCTTAAAATTAATCTATCTAAACATCAACCCCTCTCTCTCTTCAATACCACCTTTCACCCACCACCCACCACCATTTCTCTCCTCCATCCTCCCATCACCATTTTCTCCATCCTCAATCATTATTTCTCTCTCCTCCATCCTCCATCCTCCATCCTCCATCACCATTTTCTATCATCCACCACCACCATCATCATCACCATTCTCGTCGGCGTCCTTCATACGTCCTCCGCCACCCACTACCATCATCATCACCTTCGTGATACTCCACCTTCGATCTCCTCCCCACCAGCCCAAAACCACCTCCATCCTCCATCACCTTCTCTCTCCTCTACCGGCGTCGACAACCACCCTACCACCTTCAATCTCCTTTCTCGTCGTTCTCTCACCTCCATCTTCCTTCGTTCTCTCTCTTCTCAATCTGTTCTCTCCTGCATCTCTCTCTCTCTCTCTCTTCGATCTCTTTCCCTCGCCTTCAAGTTGTTGTGGAGGTGGAGTGGGTTTTGACGGTGGGTGGTGGTGGTGGACACAGCAGGAAGGTAGTTTTTGGTTGATTTGGGTTTCAAATTTCGGGGGCGGGAAGGTGGTTTTTGGTTGATTTGGGGTTTTGAATTTCGATGGTGTTTTTAGGGTTTTTGGTAAATTTTGGTGGTGTTAGTGGTGAAATTGGGGTTTGGCGGTGGATTTCGGTGGTGTTGCGGTGTTTTGATGGTGGTGGCGTTTCGGTGGTGTTAGTGGTGCCTCGGTGGTGGTGGTGGTGCGTGGCAGTAGGTGGTGGTAGTAGGTGGTGGCGGCATTAGGGGGTGGCGGCATTAGGTGGTGGTGGTACTTGGTGGTGGTTAATTAAACTAAACACTTGCCCTCACTTTTGTTAATCGACCCTTAAAATTTTTTGCCTAGGAGTCTCGTGTCACCTCAATTGTTGCATTTAATTTGGAATGGAAGAAGTATTAATGACAATTGCATAAAGCAAGTTTAAAATAGGAATTAACAGTTTTTTTCCTCACGAACCGGTACCGATTTTTCGGAACGGGACATGGGCTTAATTTTAACTACTCACATGTCCCGATACTCGAAATAAGGGTACTGATTATGAACATCCCTAGTACTAGTACAAAGTAGTACTACTATGGGAAAAAAATTTCTCGAAAAACTTAATCGGGTCGAAAAGTTTGATCACGTTTAATTTACTTGTAAAATAAAAGTGAAATTAGTAGGGTTTAGATCCATATCATATAAGTTTAAGTGAAGAAAATACACTCTTAATCTACTCATTCACATAAAATATACTTCAACGTATAATAGCTTTCATGAATCTCTTGTGCATGACGTTCGATCTTTTAACAACTACTTGCATCGTTTGATATCATTCCACAATGCTCCCTTTTTCGATCCGTTCCTTCCTCCGTGTCATCATAACAATTTTATGTAGCGGACAATAAGTACTTATTTCATCTGGAATCCACCTGTCTTTTCGCGCCCTTCCCTTTTCCACCTTCAATTACTTCATTGTCTTCAACATCATCTTCATCTTCGTTATCACCAAAGGCATGTTTGGTTAGTAGTACTAAATTGTGGTAATGGTAATGCTTTTTAGTGTAAGTTTGTGAAGACATTCCAATGTTAACATTCATGGTAATGAAACTTGATGTCAAAACATGTGTTTTCCTTCATAAACTTCCATTACCACCCAATACCACCTTCCCAAGTGGTAATGGATGGTAATGAAATTTTAGGAAGAAAATAGGTGTTTGGGAATAAACTAGCATTACCATGGATGTTGACATAGGAATGCCTTCACAAATTTACACTAGAAATCATTACTATTACCACCATTTAGTACCACTAATCAAACGGGCCGCAAGTGATTTTGTTGAATATTGATCTTCAAACAACATTCTCTTGCTACTCCCATTTTCCTACCGGGGTTGTGGGATATGGATTTACATGTTGATATGTTGGATGAAGTAGCCAGGTGAGGAATTATGTGAAGTATTATAGAGTACAGAGGCTTGGAACATAGCTTGGAAATAGCATGTTTGGAACAAAAGGAATATTAGGATTTTGTGAAAATTAAAATTTTGTTGGAAAATTGGGTTTGGTTGGAACCTCGGATAGTTGGATTTGGTTGGGAACTTGGATTTGGTTGGTAATTTGGATCTGTTTCCATAATTAAGATATTGAGATCCATAATTATCAAATAAGATTTATGAATACTAAACAAGAGATTTAAATGAGAAATTGTAGAATTTTTGAAGTGTTGAAAATATGTCAATGTTGGTCTCTATTTATAGAGGATAGAAAATTATGGTTGTTGGTATAATTTTTTTTAATCCATAAAATTTTAAAAGTTATGTCGTTTTTTTTGTTAACGATAATATTACCGTGGAAGAAGTTAAAGAGGATGACAAATGGCACATTTCTACTTGCGAAAATGTTGGTGTGCTTCGAGACTCCCTTGCCATGACAAATGTCGCGTTCTAAGTGGCTAACGTCGCTTTTTTTTTTCAAAGAAAAATAAAAAAATGGCTGGAGAGAGGAGACACGCGTGAGAAGGATAGAAGAGGTTAGGATCGGTTGCTCCGAGCCACATAGCGCCTTGTAATTCGTCCCCAATATCAAAACCCTCCCTATAGTTTCACTTTTTATGGGAGCATCCAACAATGGTGGGGAGGTCATATTTTCCTTTTTTTTCGAAATGGAAAGGGTCATTTCTCACCATTGTTGGTACTCTTAGAGCTCGCCCGATTTTAGTTGAGCGGTTAGGGGATTAATGATTAAGAGGGGAATTGCTAAGTGGGACAAATTAGTAGCAAGTTTGGCACAAGCAAACTAATTATAAAAGGAGATTAAATCTTATGTTTCGTTATTACTATGAGGGTGCCTTCTTAAAATGATCTCAGTGACCAACGACATGTTTGATTAGATATTTTATTTGTTTTCTTATTAGTTGGTTCATTCCATTCTCTCGTTTTCTACCCCTGTCGAGCCAACTAGATTTTGACTCATCATTATCCGACCTTTTAAATCGATTTTTTATGTGACTTGATTGTTTTGAGAAAACACTTCATGTAGTTGATATTACTATACGATAATATATGGTTGAAATCATTATTAAAAAATAAGCAATAGTTCGGATTATTCACGTCAATTTTTTTCCAAAAATTAAACCTCTTAATCATGACCTCAACCCATCCTTATTTTTGACCTTCCTAAGATTCTCCAATAGACGTGTGAGGAGGTTTTAGTTTCAACAACTCAATTCCTATTCTCCTCAAAGAGACGTAAACATCGACTAGTCTCTTAATAATATTTCAATAATAATCTTCTCTTATCATTTTTTAACTTCTAATTTTTCCCCCTTTTCTATTTTCTTCATTCATTATCCAATCATCAAAAAAACAAAAACAAAACTCTGTTCCGTTTTCATCCTCCTCACTTTCTCTCTCTAGAACCTTCTCACACACGCAACTCATCAACTTCAACAAAGGGCAAAGAACCTTTCTATCTTCTCTACTAATTATTATGATCGAACGTTTTTTTTAGTATATGATTCGATTGTAAACTTAAATTAATTTCATCACTTATTTATTTCTTCTTTTTATTTTCTTAGTAGTTTCAATTAATTGTAATTTCTTTCTTTTTTTCAACCGTAAGTAAATACTGTACATTTGTTTATATTTATATTACCGAGAAAAATCTCTTAATTTTTTTTACAAAACTATTTATATATTGGGTTAACTAAAGGACATCTGCAGTTTTTGATGCTTGGAAATTGTGCTGTTAATTATCTGTTGCTTAATTAGGGTTTGGTTAATTTTCAGTAATTTTGCCGGGTTTTTTTTTTTTTAAATTGAAAAAAATTGGGGAAGTTGTGAAAATTGAGCTATAAAATATGAGTTTGTGATCAAGAAGAATTATCTGGAGGAAATTATCCCCAATATACTGTATTTACTGTTTCTGTGAGAGGGGTTGATGAGGAATGAAGGGAAGAAATCTCAGGGAGGAGTAGCAGCTGCTACTTCTTCTTCGGGCCGGGCAAACGGGTTTATACCGAACTCGTTCCGGGCGATTTCGAGTTATCTGAGGATTGTCTCATCTGGTGCTTCTACTGTGGCATCAACGGTCCGATCAGCGGCTTCGTCGATTGTGTTGGATAGAGATGATGATGCCCGTTGTGATCAGGTGTAAATTGTCTTTCCTCATTTTGTTGTGTTGATTGATGTATTGCAGTGGGTAGATTATGCAATTTTAGTTGAGTTATTATATGATCAATTTTAATGTTATAGGTGCGAAGTGATATCTTTTATTTCGTATTTATTATTTGCATTTGTGGAACAATTTGTGTGAAAACAGAAATCAGAAATGTATGAGAAATGGGAAGTTTGTTGTATCAGTCTTCTTGTTTACAAGTTTTGAGGTGAAGGAGATGGTGATGACTGATGAGGGCTAGAGGGAAGTTGTGTACTTGCTGGGCTGACAGTGTGTTGGTTTTCGATCTAATTTTTGGCGGTTAAAGGTCAGGCCCGGATAATGTGAGTTGGAGTGATAATTTCTTTTAAGACTTGGGACGGAAGGACATTTTACAGATAGCTAGGCAAATCTATTGCTGCTTTTGTGTTTTGCAGCACTGCAACTTGATAGACTTGATGAGTGCCTTTTTCTTATTGAGTGGAATCATAATTATGGGGCTGTTATGCAGGGTGGTCTTACAGTTTGTCAAGTACTGAATTGTGGGCAAATGGTTATAAATACGGATTCACTTAGTGTTCTTTTGGTTGTTGCTTTCTTTAGATGGAGGGATAACGTTGTCCTGGTTCTAGTTCAGTGATCATGATAAGCAATACAGGGGTGTTTCATTGGATGGTTTAACTGTGGCAATATGAATAAGAACTTTTGATTATTCTTTTTAGCTGAGTAACATAGACTGCTATACATTGGGAGAATGCATATGGAGTTGACTTATTATCACTTTTCTTGACTAAAGTCTATGCTATCGAGTATGATTTAGTGGGTTAAGACGGTAACACATCATTCTTTCGTAGTCCTTTGAGCTCTGTGAACTATAGATGCGGCACTACTTGACGATTATTTTTATGATTTAAGTAGCAACATTCTCTTATTTTTAGAATTTTTACAAAATAGTGAAGACAAGTTGGAACAGAGCTATGCAAGTACCGTGTGATGCTTGAGGTTATTTTGCTCACTGACTTTTCTGCCAAGCATTGAAATGCTATTTGTTCATATAGTAATCCTTGAGAGGATTTATGTTTTCTCACTGATCACTGGCATAAATGCTGATTCTCACTCATGCCATTGGAGATATGTGTCAATAATAACACAATATTGTTAGGCAATCTGCTGACATAGATGGAGCTGATGCATCTCTGATTCTCAGACTTCCCTGCTGTTCTCAAACGGTCTCTCCAAAATTTGACATTTCAGTGTGAGACTTCTATTGTGGAGCTCCGATGTGACTGAAGTTTTGGCACTTGAAAAACATGTACACTGTGTTTCAAGAATACTTCACATTGATTTCTGAATGTGATGGGTCTGAGAACATCTTTGTCTATGATTCTGGTAGATGCAAAAGGGGGTGAATGATGACTTGGGAAGAATAAGATTATATGAACTTTATGGGTCATGATACTCTAGAGATGTGTAATGGGAGAAGAACTAATTTGTTCTTGATGGGATTTATTATCATCATTGTGCGGGTTCAGGGTTGTGTACTTGTGTCTTTGCTCTGAGTTTTATTGTTCAACTTGATTAAAATTTATGTGGGTTCTTATTTTGTTTGAAGTGTTGAAAATCAAAGGCTCTACTATGCCCTCTGGAGCTCTAACTTATGACTGGCTGGGTCAGGGTTTGTGATGTGGGGCAATCAAGAGATGGTGAGAGCAAAGGAGCTTTGACTTGATTTGTATATGCTTAACAACTCACTTTCCTGTATAATTGTGAGGCTTGGTGTTCTATGATATGTTTTCTGTAGAAGGATTATAATGGACATCGACACATGATATATGCATGGAAAGGAAGCTAAACATCCATATATATCACACCCAGGATTCCTCTTAATTTGTTACCTTATCGTAAAAACTGCTTTGTGTCCCTTAATCTCCAGAAAATGAAGAAATGGGGAAAAGAGCTTTAATTTCATGAAAAGGGTGCTTAAGTAATTTGTTTAAGTTGACCATGTTCATCGGGGTCCTCTTTGCACCTTAACTATATGTTCCATAACTTTCATGCGTGAGATCCCTCTATTGATTAATATTCACGTAGCTCCTGATTCTCTTACACTCTCTTTGAAAAGGCTACCAAGCCCTTAATCTCTAGAAATGGAAGTATTGGAGATCAGAGTTTCACGTAAAGGCTGTTTATATTATATGCTCAATAAGTGGGTCTCTGTTGGGGTAGGCCGTGCGCTAAATTTTTGCTAGTATATTACACACACATACTGCCTCTGTTCCTGTGTTTCTTTTTTCACATTTCCATCATGCTGCTATCCCAAATGTTTCTTCATATTTTAATTATAAGTCGCAGACAACTATTCCCTTCATCATATCTACCCTTTCCTTGTTATTGCAACACTTTCTTTTCCATTCTTCTGTCTTGTTACTTCCAATTCTTTTAAAATTTTATTCTTAATCTTCGTACCAACTCAAGTATGAACAATTAAGGGACGGAGGGTGCGTTACATGTAGTATACACAAGTGAAGAGGTTTGATGGTTTTAGGTGCTAGAATTGTGGAGTTTTATATGTTTTAGGTTAGCTTTGCCAGAATCTTATTGTGAATTCCGCCATTGCCTTTAGAGAATTGAGCATCGCACATTTTTATTCATTTATCACAACTAAACATAAATGTATTCATTATTAGAATGTGTGATGACATGAGCTGGAACTAAATTTATTGCTTGAGTAAGGACATTATATTGAATTGCTTCACAAATTCATACTCCCTTCGATTTCAAATAAATGTCCTGCCAGGCTTGGGCGCACATTCTATATATCTTGGTAGGAAGTGTAGGCTTTTATGTAGATAGTTTTAAAGTAAGAACAAAAAAAATGATGAGAAAATAGTCAGTAGGGGTTCCATAGTGTGTGAGAGAGATGGAGTTATGGGAGTTCACACATGAGATAAGTAGATGGAGTGTGTGAGGAAAATGAAGTTAAGGTAACCATAAGTATATTTGTCGACTGCCCAAAATAAAATTACAGAAGTTTTATTTTAGGACAGAGGGAGTATCATCATTTTAATTTCTAGTTTCTTTGCATTGCATTGTGCATCACCTCTTAGAGTTAATCGGTAACACTGTGTACACTTGGACTGCTGTTCTTCCATCTCTTGCATTTTTTGTACTGCTACATTTTCTTCACAAAAGTATATATTTTTGTTGTTTATCATGTTTCTTGACTGTAAGGGAATGGATGAATTGAACTTCTTATCGTAACTTTGTATATTTGTCTCTTTCTTGTATGGTTTGTATACATCTTATATACAAGGTTCAGGGTTGCCTGTTTCTTGATTGGCCCTACCCCAATTAAAAGTCTCCATTTAAACCATATTAATGCATGGCTGCAATCAAGTACTTTTTCTCTTATTAAGATCACCAAATTTTTTTTTTTTTTTTGCTGTTTTATTCTGAATTTTGGTAATAACTCCATAAATATATATTTGCACAAATGCAGGTGCTTTGGGCTGGGTTCGACAAGTTGGTAGTTGAGGGAGACATAGCACGGCAGGTCCTGCTGCTGGGTTATCGATCTGGTTTTCAGGTTTGGGATGTAGAGGAAGCTCACAATGTTCATGACTTGGTCTCCAAACATGACGGTCCTGTTTCATTTTTGCAAATGCTGCCAAAGCCACTGCCAGCTATGTCATCGGGGGACAAATTTTCTGACAGTCGTCCTCTGCTGGTAGTGTATACAGATGGATCTCGTCTTCTGGATGGAAAAAGTGCTTGCAATGGAAGCAATCCCAATTGCAGTGGTCCTGGGAATGGCCCCCACGGCCCTTCTACTATTCGATTTTATTCTTTAACTTCTCAGTCTTATGTACATATTTTAAAGTTTAGAACAGTTATTTATTCTGTTCGGTGCAGTCCGCGGGTCATAGCTATTTCTCAGGCAGCTCAGGTAATTATGTGTTACCTTTTTAGATCTTCATCTAGTATTGCGGAAGATAATGCTTAGGAATAATATTGTTTCATTTTAGGTGCACTGTTTCAATGCTGCTACCTTGGAGAGGGAATATACTATCCTCACGAATCCTGTTGTGACTGGCTATCCTGGTTCTGGTGGCATAGGCTATGGACCACTTGCACTGGGTCCTAGGTGGCTGGCGTACAGTGGGAATCCAATAGATGTGTCAAAGGCAGGTCGTGTCAGTCCACAGCATTTGACACCTTCAGCAACTTTTCCCAATACAGCACCAAATGGCAATCGTGTGGCTCAATATGCAGTAGATTCCAGCAAGCATCTTGCTGCAGGAATTGTTACCCTGGGGGATATGGGTTATAAAAAGCTGTCCCGGTATTGCTCGGAGCTACTACCTGATTCTAATTACTCAGTTCAATCTGGAAATACCGGAAGCAAAGTCAATGGCACTGCTAATGGGCATCATGGTCATCTGCATGACCTGGATAGTGCTGGAATGGTGTGCTTATTTAATTGTTAAAGTTGCTTGTCTTGCTTCTATTTTTCTGCATTCTAAGCTTTTTACATTTAGGATCCATAGTTACGATGGTTTTGGGGGTATATGCTATAGAATTGGCTATGCATATTTCTCTTACCAAAGAAAAAAAAAACTCCCAAAATCTTCTCCTCTCAGACTCAAAGTATAAAACTTTGGGTGATTATGTACTGTAATTATTTTGCTGATTATTTATAGTCAAATTCTTGTATTTTTGTTTTGTGAACTTTTCAGTTATCGCGCTCTCTAAAAGTTTCAGCCTCATTTGTTTCTCAGGTCATTGTGAAAGATGTTATCAGTAAAACAGTGATCACTCAGTTTAAAGCACACAAGAGCCCCATTGCCGCATTATGTTTTGATCCCAGTGGGACCCTGTTGGTGACAGCTTCAGTTCAGGGCCATAACATTAATGTTTTCCGCATAATGCCTGGACATCCTGCATCTTATACGAGTGGATCCTGTTTGCATCTTTACAGACTGCAACGTGGTCTTACCAATGCGGTGAGGCTACTACTTTAGTCCATCTTTCTTTAGCCTCTCGCCACTTGCCAAAATGATGGAACATTTCATCCTTTCCTGATGATTATACCCCTTCATTGTCTGTAGATTATACAGGATATAACTTTCAGTAATGACAGCCGCTGGATCATGATAAGTTCCTCTAGGGGCACAAACCATCTGTTTGCTATCTCTCCTTTTGGTGGTACTGTGGATCTTCAGTTTGCAGATTCTAATGCCGATAGTAATGGATTTAGTGTTGTGAGCAATTCAGTGGTTCCAAGGCTGCCTAAACCTGCTGGTCAAATGTTAAATCAGAAGGATCTTTTTGTTTCTGGTCCACCTGTTACTCTGTCTGTTGTTAGCAGGATACGAAATGGAAATAACGGCTGGAAAGGAACTGTTAATGGTGCTGCAGCTGTTGCAACAGGCAAGAATAGTTCTTTCTCTGGTGCTGTTGCTGCAGCTTTCCATCTTTGCAAAGGCAATGATGTGAATGTTGATGCATTTGCTATGAATTCTAAGTATCACTTGCTGGTGTTCTCTCCTTCTGGTAGTTTGATCCAATATGCACTGCGAGTTTCTATTGGGCAAGACACATTAAATGCCGTTTCTGGAGTAGGTCCTGTTTATGGATCAGCTCCAGGCAATGATTCAAAATTGTTAGTTGAGGCCACCCAAAAATGGAATATTTCTCAGAAACGGAGGGAAAGAGAAGATAACTTTGATATTTATGGTGAAAATGGTACCTCAGAATATACCAAAATATTTTGTGAAGGGACCAGAAACGAATATCATGCTAGATCAAAGTTAAGTGCTGAAGAAAGAAATCAGCTTTATATTTCTGAAGTTGAATTGCAAATGCATGAACAGCAGGTTCCACTTTGGGCGAGATCTGAGGTATCTTATGGCATTTTAACTATGCACATAATGTATAATCCGTGTAGATGCTTTATCTATTTCATTTAATTGTTACAGATTTACTTTCAGTCAATGATGAATGATGCCATCAAGGTAGACGGAGAAAACACTGGAGGGGAAATGGAGATTGAACAGATTCCTGTACGTACGTTCGAAGCTAGGTCTAGGGATTTGGTTCCTGTTTCTGATAATGTGGGTAATCCCAAATCTCTATTGGCAAGGTAATCTGTCGTCTTTCTATCTGTTTCCTTGTTTTTATGGTCTATATGGGGGTGGTAGGCCGTCATTTATGGTGTTATTACCCGAATCGACTGTAAGCATGGGCATTTCCACTAAAACAAGCTTTTACCATCTAACACTTTCATGGATGCTTTAGAGAATGGAGGATTCGTGGTTCCTTTTTCCAATGTTCAAACTCCAATGAAATAACAAACGTTTGGTTGGACAAGATACACTTAAAATGGAAAATGAACCCATGAAAAACATTTTCCCAAAGTAGAACGTAATTGTAAAATTATTTTTTGTTTGTTTGGCTCCTTATACGAAAAGTTAGAGAGAAAAGGAAAATTGAACATGGAGGGAAGATGATGGATGGGAGGAGAAAAGGGGAAGATATAGAATAGGGAGGAAAATTCTGCATCCCTTCCTTTAGAAAGGTTCAACTCTTGGAAGGACTATTTTCCACCCTTAGGAAAACTAAATTTTAGCTATTACATTGGAAATTCGCTAATGACTTTTCTATCTTTCTCCCATCCAAACACTCCCTTAGTTGGGTTTTTAATGGATGTGTTAGACAATATACTACTTCCTCCAATTGTTATTAGTTCCACTTTGACTTTTAGGTTTTCCGACGTACAACTTTGACCATTAATATCCTTAGTAAATTTTATGGGAAGTTTATACTTTAAAAATACAAATGGAGGCAAATCCAAAAACATATTTCCTTAGTTCTTTTTTAGTTGTACTATATTGACTTTCACACTTGCAAATGCAACACTTTGACTCTTAACATCTTTATCTATCTAGTAAGTTTAACTTATAAAATATGAGGTGAATATATGTTTGACGCAAATCTAACAAGATCCCACCTGTCTATGTATTTTCCTAAGTCATGAAAGATGGTCAAAGTATGTGAATAATAATGCAAAAGTTAAATTGTTGCAACTAACAAAGAACAGAGGAAGTACTACATAATAAAGTGTGTTTATATATATATTAGTAGAGGGATATGGGGTATGTGAATAGTATCACAATTCACAAGTCAAAATAGAACAACTAATAACAAATAGAGGGATTATATTATCAATGGTATGCAGCGTTTCCTTGTCCAGAGTTGCTGCTGCAGATAGCAAGTTTGAATCACAGCAGCTGCCTCAGCTATGTAACGTGCCTCAAGATGGGACTCTTTCAACGGGTAGCAAGCCACATGCACTCAGCCCGTTGACCGAAAATGGTGTGGAACTCAATCTTGGCATTGGAGAAAACAAGGATGGTTCACTGAATCTTACAGATGCAGATGCAACAATGGGCTATGTAAATACTAATGACCGCCCTGAAAAAATGTCGTCTGAGCGTGAGATTGTAAATAGTAGAGATAGGGAGAACCTAAAAATAGAAGCCCTGGTTCAAGTTTGTAAATAAATTACAGTGAAGCCTTGAAAATGGAGAATCAGTTTGAAGGCGAAGATTGAGAGTTTGATTAGAGAGGTAAATACGTATATTTGCGTATCTTTCACTTTTGTGCTTCATCTCTCTGCTGTTTTCTTTTCCCTGTGCATTTTTCCGCCTTTTTTTTGAATAGAAAATTTTAAATTATTATTTAATTGGTTTGCTTCATCTTCTACAGGATGCGGCAATTCTTTTATTCTCAAGGTGTTTGATAAGTTGTTCATGTCAATATTCATGGTGATTTCTTTAGAGAAGTAAGGCGTAACATCGTGGAAAACTATGTTAATATTGTGATGTTGAGCAGTTTCGTTTTATTGGATTTGTACATAATAGTTGGTCTTGTCAATAATATGCACTCTGTACATAATTGTACCTTGTTTAAGGTCTTTTTTTTTTGAAATGATTAATTCTAATCTGATTTATGGAGTTGTCATTTTCCATAGTTGGAATTTGTGACGAGGTTTCTTACTGTACTCTGAAATTGGGAAGTCTGCCTGTGGTTGGTTTGTGATGGTACTTTTCTTTCATTTTACGAAAAGTCTTAGCTGAGATCGTCTCAATCAAGCAGTCTCAGTCAAGTGCTTGAGACGGCCAACCACAACGATGGTCCAGTCGACGTCGGTTGAAACCACCGCCAAATTTTACCTCATAATCGGATTCTTATTCTCTCTTCTCTATTCCTTTCATCCTTGCCGGTTATTCCACATAATTTCTCGATCCCGTCGCCTAGACCAACCACTAGTCCACTACCATATGGGATTGCTGCCGATTGTTGGCAAATATTTTGCTGCCTGAGTGTCGTGTCTCTTTCTCTCTCTTCATCACTTTCGTCATGGTTCTACTTCACAAGAACATAAAGGAAGCCATGAACTTTGGGTTGAACCACTTGAGAGGAAGAAACAAGGAGAAGAAAGCAAGGAAGGAGGAAGATGGAGAAAAACGAGGCACACTAGTAATATTCAAGGTTAGGGAAAGGGCATAAATGAGTATGGTGAGCAATCCACCAAATCCTATACACTTGCTATCCCGTTTAGCAAGCTCATATTTCCCTTCATAAGCAATATTCAGGATTAGTGAATCATGCAATGCAATAATGCAACATAACTAATTACCAATATAGTTACCTTCCTACCAAAGCATACTATTCCACGAGCTATATGGAGTTGAGTGTCGTTTTCCTTGTAGAAGCTCTGTTTCTATCAAAAATCTAACATAAATAAACTTCCTAAGATGAATAAATTTCAATCTTTTCTAACAGTAAACTTCCACATAAGCCCTTTGCATATTCTGAAGAGATGTAGAGTTAAAGAAAAGCAAATAGCCAAACAGCTCCTCCTTATCTGCTTCTTGTTTTACTATTTTTCAATCTCTTTTGTCCCTTAAAAAATTAAGGCACAAAATCTGTCACATTAATTTGCAAGTCCCATGTCTCCATCTCCCAAACAACCATGTTATATGATTTTAAAACCATGGTCAAATATGCAAATATACCATATATTATACACTCAATTTTATATGAATCCCACATGCTAAGCAAAGTTAGGTAACTGATAGGAACCTTGAACTACGACCCCAAGAATTTTCCTTTACACAATTCCTTTGTTTGTACATGTTATTACATTTTCAATGCATTACATACTCTCAACTTGAGTCCTTCCCACATGTCAAGATAGCAGATAGAAAAACAAAAGGAACTAACTTTGGCGCGTTTCCTTAAGATTTATTAGCTCGGGGCTAGATTTGTTCTGTGTTCTTTCGTATCATTGATCATTTCTGGTAGTGATATTGCAAACTTCTGCATTCACAAATCACAATGCAGCTTCATATTTCGCCGAGTTTAAGGCATGTAACTGTTTTTCCTGGCAAAGGAGTGAGAGAATTCATCAAAGTAAAAGCTGGTTCAAAGCGGTTTTCATATAGGATGGTGTTGTATTCCCTCCTGTTTTTCACATTTTTGCTCCGTTTCGTGTTTGTGATGACCGCGGTGGAAACGATTGATGGACAAAGAAATTGTTCTTCATTAGGTAACCTTCTTTTTCTAGCTTACAAATGTGAATTATTGGGATTACTCTTATTTGTTAATGATATGTATACGACTGAATATTAAACAACCAAGCTAAACAAACTATAGTACTTAACTTACAATTTCAGTTATTTGATTTTTTCTATTGGAATAGGTTCATGTACTAAACATGTTTGATGATGTTAGGTTGCTTGGGGAAAAGACTAGCGCCAAGGATTCTAGGAAGAACGTCTCCTTCAACTGTAATCTCCTTACAAAAAATTTAATTTAATTATTTGGAATTTATATATTCTGGTAATATATTGTATCCTAATGAGACTGGGAGTTTTAAGATTTATCATTATAATTATTGCAGGTCCCGGAAGTGTTATATGAAGTATTTGAAGAACCAAGTAGAGTTATAGATGAGAAAAATCCAGGATCTGATATTCCTCAGTCACTGGAAGAGTTTATGGCTGAAATGAGAGACAGTAGACCAGATGCCAGGACATTTGCTCTCAAGCTAAAAACAATGGTAATTGGTAAATCATAGCATACACAGGAATGATCCTGAATACTGTCGGTCTTTTCGTTATAATCTCAACTATGGGTTATTCCAAAATAATACTATTTACACGGATGCCTTCTCAAAATGAACAAGTGACCTGAAAAAACCGATTTAGAAGATCAAGCAATGTGTATCAAACTTTAGTTCGTTACATATGGGAGGGAACAATAGAGGGTATCAAAAAAAGCTGAAAAAACAGGACAAAAAATAACCAGTCAAACAGGTTAGCAGTCACCTGAGATTATTTTGGAAAGACACCCTCTAAAGTTGAGATTATTATGGAAAGACGGTTCATAGTTATGATTAATTCATTTATGATTATTCTTGTGAAATTTTAATTTTACGCGCATAATTGCCATCACAACAATCTGATGTGGAAAAACAAATGGTACTGTTAAAAGCATAATATAAACATTGCAATTCATTTTACAGGTAAACTATCTCGAACAAAGGACACGAACAGCCAAGATTCAAGAATATTTATATCGGCATGTAGCATCTAGCAGCATTCCTAAACAACTCTACTGCCTTACATTAAGGCTAGCAAATGAACACAGTATGAATTCAGCTGCCCGTCTTCAGCTGCCAAATCCGGAACAAGTCCCTTACCTTGTGGACAACTCTTTCTTCCACTTTGTTCTAGCCTCTGACAATGTATTAGCAGCCTCAGTTGTTGCAAACTCTCTTGTTCGTAATTCTCTCCAGGCTGAGAAGGTTGTTTTACACATTATTACTGATAAAAAGACCTACGCGCCTATGCAAGCTTGGTTCGCGTTACACCCTTTGACACCCGCTGTTATTGAGGTCAAGGCATTGCACCAGTTTGATTGGATTAGTAAAGGGAAAGTTCCTGTTATGGAGGCCATGGAAAAAGATCAAAAGGCTAGGTCACAATTTAGAGGCGGATCTCAAGCAATTGTGGCAAGTAATACTGAAAGACCTCATGTTATTGCTGCAAAGCTTCAAGCCATGAGCCCCAAATATAACTCCATCATGAATCACATTAGAATACATCTCCCAGAGGTATATTCATTTTATCTTTTACCAATGTATGATCTATGATGCGTTCTCTTTACCTTAACAAATATTCGTTGGTGATCAGGTTTAATCAGGTATAAACATAAGGTTATTCTAGAGCTTTTGAGGTCCAACAAAGACTAATAAGTTCAGTTTATATCAGTTCTTAGTTGAAGGTAGAAGTTTAAAGTTCAATTTAATGAATTTAGATTATGGCTTATCGTGGGGCACACTGAAATTGAAGTATTGCCTAATGATTTAGGATGGAGTATGTTCACAGAAAAATACTTTCATGTAGGTCTTGTAGAAATAGTATCTCCATAAGTATACTGATGAAGGGCAAGACTGTATATTTGGAACTCCCCAAATCCTGCTTAAGTGATCTTCTTCATTTCAATTTCCTTAGACCTTCCATATTAATGTGTATTTTTCCCTGTTTCATGCATGACTTCCAGCTTTTCCCGAGCCTGAATAAGATCGTCTTCCTCGATGATGATATCGTAATACAGACTGATCTGTCACCCTTGTGG
Source organism: Beta lomatogona (assembly GCA_947646795.1). Lineage (NCBI taxonomy): Eukaryota > Viridiplantae > Streptophyta > Magnoliopsida > Caryophyllales > Amaranthaceae > Beta > Beta lomatogona. The sequence goes on from CANSNZ010000639.1 coordinate 17,389, forward strand.
GACATTAATATGAATGGAAAGGTCAATGGAGCAGTACAAACATGCAGTGGAGATGATAAGTTTGTAATGTCAAAGAGACTCAAGAACTATTTGAACTTTTCTCATCCTTTGATAGCAAATAACTTCCATCCAGAAGAATGTGCTTGGGCTTATGGGATGAACATCTTTGATTTGAAGGCTTGGAGGAATTCTAACATTACTGATTCCTATTATCAGTGGCTCCAACTGGTAAGTCTGATGATATTTAACAAGTTAATTACTAGACTAATTACCGGTATATATATTACTGACTGACCATATTATATGATCTTATTTTTTTACACAGAATTTGAAGTCAGACCTAAGTTTATGGCAGCTAGGCACATTACCACCAGGACTAATTGCATTCCATGGTAACGTTCATGTCATCGATCCCTTCTGGCATATGTTGGGTCTCGGATACCAAGAAAATACGAGTCTCATAGATGCCGAAAATGCTGGTGTTGTCCATTTTAATGGAAGGGCAAAACCTTGGCTTGATATAGCTTTTCCTCAACTCAGGCCATTATGGGCTAGATACATAAACTTCTCTGATAAATTCATCAAGGGTTGTCATATTAGAGATGCTTGAGAATTAATTTTTGATGAAATTGAGGTAAATACTCTTGTACATGCGCTATGGGTGTCAGAAACCTGTGGAACAAAATGCAAGATGAAGAGGCAAAAAAAAGAAAGAAGCTATTTTCTTTATTTGAGATAATCCTTCCCTAGATTAGGAGCTCTTTTTTTGTTTTTGTTTTTTGTGTATACCCTCTTCTTATATTCTTTCAGTCTATAAATAAAGTACAATTATTTTGATGCATTATTGAGAGAAAATGTTTAGAAAATGCAACCATAATCAAACATAATAATAGCTCAATTAACTTGCTTTCTTTCCTGTTACATTGGAAACTAAGTCCTTCAAAAATTTAGCTGATTTGGTGAGAGGTGAATTAACTGCCACAAGATTATACAAAACATTCTCAACTTCGATAATCGAAGGCCGGGTTTTGAATCTCGAAACCACCTTGAATTGATTTGCTTGTCCTTCTTCTTCTTCCACTAAAACATTCCATTTCTCTCCACTCACTATGCCATCTCTAACATACTTAAAAATCACTCCTTTTCTCTTACTTAAAATACCTCTAACTTCCAATCCTAGGAATGCATAAACCACATCAAATGAGCCAACAAAACCACTCAAATCACCAAAATTGCTCTCTTCCTCAAATGCCCATTTGGGGTTAAACAACACCAAAGGGGTTGAACACAAACTATCACTAACTAACTTCGTAACTGTCAACTGTGAAGAATTTGGCGCCAAAAATACAGCCACATCAGCAGAATTTAAAATTCTGTTATCAACTGTCATAACAGTAGTAAGCTCTATGTGCTCAACTAAACCAAATTTGAGAGCTTTAAAAGCTTTTACTCCACTAGCCAATGAAGTAGGATTAGGCCAAACGAGCAACATTTTAACTGAAGAGCCTTTTCTCTTGAGTTGAAGGTCCCCAAACACGTCGAAAGCGAGTTGGGTGAGTGACTCAGGGGAATCATCAATCAATGGTATTTCAACTCGAAATCTTGGTTGTTTTTGTTTCTTGATTCTGCCAGTGAGTTTAGGATTGTGAAGCGGCTTTTGCAAGGCGGTCGAGAGGCTAGTTTTGGCTTGGAGAATGGCATCTTCTTTGGAAGTTGGGGGTGAAGGGAAAGAAGAGTTAGAGAGGGAAGAATGAATGGAGGGAAGTGAGTGTTTTGGTATGTTTAGAGGTTTCCTGAAAAAGAAAGTTTCTAAGAGAGGATGATGTGTGTGATTGGGAAATGAGGGAAGAGAATAATATGGGATTTTTGAAGGAGAAAAAGGAAGGGGAGTATATGGAAATTTTGTGGTTTGAATGTGGAATTTGAGAAGGTTGGAAGCCATTGAAAATTGCTTCTGAGTTGATGTTTGGAATTTTGGAAGGGGTGTTAGTGTTATCATCAATAGGATCATAAGAAAGTGCAAAATATTGGTATAGACTAGAGGATAAGGTGTAGGAGAGGTTTCTCAGCCTCACATTTAAACCTTTGGTTTTGTGGGCCTTTTACTCAACAATATTGTGCTTATAAACCTATTTATCGAATCTGTCTAGGAAAAATGCCAAGTTGTAGCCCATAATACATCTTTAGTCTTTTACATAACTACACCTTTCATTATACATTGAGGTGTATATCGTATCGTGAGTCTGGTATTTCTAAAACTTTTTTCTATTCATTGCTCATTTGAAACCTACAAATGAGCAAAATTTGTACAATAGAGAGAGCTTCAAATGAGCAAAAAAACCTGAGTATGCCGTATACATGATACACTCATGTGTACAATAAATGTTCTTTTACCTAACGAAACCTAGATATGTAGATGTGATGCTTTAGAATGACGAATGAAGTTTATCGGGCGACTTTTAGTCAATTAATACATGGATGAAGCATGCTTACTTTTTATAAGGAAAGATAATTGGTCCGAAGACCAACCCCTGCTAGGCTACTAGCCTGCCGGGCACACCAGCTTAGAGGTTGGGTACAAGACTAAACAACCCAGAAGTAAATGCCCCAACATATTGTTGGGATGAGGATCGAACCTGGGCGACGCGCGAAATTCGGGCTGATTTACTCTTCCTACCACCTCTCCCTCACATGGATGAAGCATGTGAAACTTAGTAAAGACATTTGGGTGATTTTACTTTGCAAGGATAGATTTATAATTGTTTGATAGTTGGCTAAGTAGTGAGCCATTATTCTTGTTTAAAAAAAAAAGGATTAGTTCTCTTGTGATTTTCATTAGCTCGCACTTTTGATGTCAGCAATAGTTCTTCTCTAATTGCTGAAGTCATGGTTCATTAGAATGGAGTTTTATCATCACTACTGAAAAAGCCTTTAAACATATCTATCCAGAAGGAGATAATCGTATTATTATGAATAACATCTCGCAAAACGAATTTAATTTCTCATGTTATCCAACTCTTTATGAATGACATCATATCTTACCCCTCTAATTTAGCTTCACCAGTTTCTTGTATATCTACAGAATAGTTGATCAGGCCACTGACTATATTATTTCTCTTGATCATGTCATTTCTGCCCACGAAGAGTTATTTATAACTATTATAGGCAAATAATAATTTAGTTTTGAGAGAAAATTACACTAATTTCTTGTTTACCTTTCTTTGTTTAAAAGAATTTTGACGTAAGATACATTACATTCTTCTTTAAACATTAGGCCACATTGACTTCTTGGTGGCAAAGACTTTATTTTTTTTCTTTTAAAAGACTGGTCAAAGATTAATTTTTTTTTTGAATTGCAACTGAATATATATCTTCATAGTTCATCCACTCTGATTTATAGTAAGACTAAAGATTTTCAATTGCAACCAATAATATATGAATTTTTTCCATGAATAATGTCAAAAGGAGTATTAATTCCTCCTATTCGCTGAACTCGAAATTAATTCCATGAATACCGTCCACGTAAGACAGCACGCCAGAAATTTTATTTTTTAATAAAACTGCTTCTCCAAGTAGCGGTTAATACCAATAATGTTTCACCGAAATTGACCGCTACTTCAAATAGCGGTTATATTGTGTCCCTAAGACAAGCTATAAGGCATGCATATAAACCACGTGCGTGCGACGCACTGCGCCCGTGTGGCGTGCATTCTCTTTGTGCGCTACACCAAGTAGCGTTTTTACCTCGTAAACCGCTACCACCAGTAGCGACTTAACTTAAAGTTAACTGCTACATTGAGTAGCGGTTTGGTTTGCCGAAAACAAAAATAAAAAATTTTCTTGCGTGCTTTCCTACGTGGACGGTATCCATAAATTAATTTCAAGTTCAGCGCATAGGAGGAATTAATACTCCCTTTGACATTAAGGCCCTGTTCTTTTGAACTTATTTTGGCTGAACTGAACTAAACTTATTTTATTTTTGCTGAACTGAACTTATTTTTACTTATTTTTGCTGAATTGAACTTATTTTTGCTAAATAATAATAAATAATACTCCCTCCGTCCCATAATATAAGTCCTGATTCTGTTTTTACACGGGAATTAAGGTAAAGTGGAATCTTGTTTTATTTGAATAAAATAATTCATTTTTATTGGGAAACACCTACATTGTTTTTTTCTTTTTAACAAAAAATAAAAGCTGAACATTAATGTTGCATGGTTTAATGTGTAGAAGAGTATAATGGGGTATAAGATTTCATTTTATCATTAATAATGGTGCATTGAAAGCTGAAATTATAAGGACTTTTTGGGAATTAAATTATTTTCATGAGGGCATTTTGGGCATAATTATTGATTGAAAATAGAAACATGACTTATATTTTGGGACACTTTAAAAGGAAATGGGACTTATATTATGGGACGGAGGGAGTAATAAATAATAATAAATAAATAATAAATAAATAATAATAATTAATAATTAATAATAATAATAATAATAATTAATAAAAATAAATAATAATAATAATAATAATAATAAATAATAAATAATAAATAATAATAATAATAAATAATAAATTACAAATAATAATAAATAATAATAATAAATAATAAATACTCCATCTGTTTTTTTTTATCATTTTCACTTTCCTGTGCGCGTCTCCCAATGCACCTCTTTGAACTTAAATATCTTTCATTATACATTAGTAAAAATTATAACGATTGAATATTAATAAAGTACTAATTGAGACGAATCAAACAAGACCCCACATGACTATGTTTTTCTGATAAATTGAAAAAAATTGAGAAGATTCTCTCTATATATGAATAGTGTCAAGATTCCAAGTGAGAAAGATAAAAAAAACAAAGGGAGTAATAAATAATAAATTAATAATAATAAATAATAAATAATAAATAATAATAATAAATAATAAATAATAAATAATAAATAATAAATAATAAATAATAAATAATAAATAATAAATAATAAATAATAATAATAAACAATAAAAAATAATAATAATAATAATAAATAATATAATAATAAATAATAATAAATAATAAATAAAAATAATAAATAATGTAATAATAAATAATAATAATAAATAATAAATAATAAATAATAAATAATAATAATAATAAATAATAATAATAAACAATAAAAAATAATAATAATAATAAATAATATAATAATAAATAATAATAATAAATAATAATAAATAATATTAATAATAAATAATAATAATAAATAATAAATAATAAATAATAACTAATAATAATAAATAATAAAAATAATAATAAATCATAAATAATAAATAATAAATAATAAATAATAATAATAACTAATAACTAATAATAATAATAAATAATAATAATTATAATAATAATAATAATAATAATAAATAATAATAAATAATAAATAATAAATAATAGTAATAAATAATAATAATAAATAATAAAAATATTAAAAAAAATTTAAAAAAATTAAAAAAAAAATAAAAAAAAATAAAATAATACAAATTCATCTTTATTATATTTATAATATTAATAATAATAACAATATAAATAGTAATATTAAAAACAAAAATAATAATTACAACATGAGATAAGACTGAACTTATTTTTGCTGAACTGAACTTATTTTTACTTATTTTTGCTGAAAATAAGTCCAAAAAAACAGGGCCTAAGGAAAAAATTCAATAATATATCTTCATAGTTCATTCACTCGGATTTATAATAAGAAATTATAATAAGAAAACAATTATTTTATTATAAATATAATATAATATAATAATAAACATCAATACAATCATTATGGTGCATATTGTTAATCATAACATATAATTGCAAGTAGGACATTAGTGTAATTGATTAATTATTATTGCACACACTAATAACACAGCCCATGCATATAAAATCATTTCATCTGCCATCGTGCACGACTTTTCCAAGTTAATTGGTAATCGCGGATTATGGGTAGAAAGCACTCCAACTTAGACCAAAGAAGCTTCGAGTCCTATAACGCGTGCTTACCTATCATTTGCTGCTATTTTACTTTGTCACGTCCTCAACAACGAAGATTCAATTATAGCACCAACCTTTTTTTACCAAAGAATAAAACCTAACCCCACTATCTACATTACTAGATAGCAACCACACTTACCTCAGCTTCCAATCTTGAAAAGACGCATGTAAGATTGCATAATATATGTGGAAAGTGGAAACTCAAGGAAAAAAGGTTTGCACATTTTTGCAGTGCAGTTTCACCGACCATTACAAGGCAAACCAAACTTTCGGATTCAGCAAGTTCCAATAAGGGAAATGTAGATGTGATAAGAATAATGCATAGTTAAGATGTGGGCTCAACACATAAATAGGTGACGGGTTTTGAGATACCCCGGAATGGCAACACGAATGATGTATTTTGAGACGGAGATAGTACAATACATGTAGTAAAGAGGTGCAGTTTCGTAAATGAACAACATTATATTCAAGTAGTGTTCCTCGGATGAGCAACAACTTGTCACATAAAACTAAATTTATAATGCCAACACCTTAATCACAATACGACGGGATCGGCTACATGAGCCAAACCTTAGATCAAAAATAAAATAAACTTGAATTTCCAATAGAAGCAAGTCAACATGACATTGCATTTACTTGTTCTTCCAGCGACCTTATAAAGGTTCAAAGAGTCGCTTACATTCAAAACAATGAAGCCCAGGTAGAATCTAAGACTAGTCAACCAAGGGCAAAAGAACCAATTTACAGGATGGGATGGATAAAACATGAGAAAGAATTACTAATTCAGACATTTTTACAATTTCATTTTTAACCATCAGAAGCGGCATTTTCATTGAAGTTCCACTGTTAAGATACACATTCCACATCTCATCACATGTAGTTTGTTAGTAGACTTCAGCACACAAAATAGTGCACAGTCAAATGGCAAATTGACAATTGAACCCAAAAAGAAGAGAAAGAGAGAAGAAGGGATGGGAGAATCATTAAGGCATGATAGTAAATCTGAACAAAGGCCTAAGGACATAACCAATTAAGCCACTGGTGGACGGAGCACGTGATCTTGTGATGTATCGACTGAAGCTGGAGGCATGAACTGCCACATGGCAACTCCTGGGTATCCCATGAATGGCACCAACTTGCCCCCCGGAGCTTGAGCTGGCGGAGCGAAAGCAGCAGGGATAGCAGTTGGGCCTGGGAGGTATCCAGGTTGGGTGTTCAAGGTCTTCAGCTGCTGCTCTAACTTGTCCTTCTCGGCCTTCAGCCTCTGCTTCTCATCTCGGAGCTCATTCTTCTCAGTCTAAAGAGAACGAATAGCAAATTTAGCCACTTTGGAATAACTACCAAAAAGGTAAGCTGCAAGAGAAGTTCTCTAGTGACTAGAAATGGTAGACTATACAGACCTTCAATTCCTTGATCTTCTCCTGTAAACTCGAATTTGAGTCCTTCAACTTTTGGGCTTCACTCCTTAATTGAGTCACCATTCGAACAGCATCAACTAAAATGGCTGCCTTGTCAGTCTTGGGGGTTCTACCAGGTTCCAATATTGAACCTAATTCCATAAACCTACACATGATTTTATAACATTATTTCACACACACAAGCAAGCTAGCACATGAAGTATATTACAAGTAACAAACACCCAATACCCGTCATGCATCCTGCAGTAAGCAATTCAGACATATAGCTATCTCTATTCAGCACAAACCAGTAATTAACAAACATACTCGAAAGAATCATAGAAAAAAGGAGGGCGAACTAACTTGTCATTAAGCCGGTCCCTACGTGCCTTCTCCCTGCAAGCTTTGGAGCTAGATGGAACACATGATTCAGATCTTCCCCTGTAATATGAGGAAAAGGCAGCTTGTGACAAGTGAACAAGATAAGACAAAGCACTATTCATTATCACAAATACCTTACCATAACAACATTCTCTCGGTGCCTCACATGAGGCTTCCAATAAACAAACATAATATTGGTCAAATGGTCAGTGAGGAAAAAATGGGAAACGCCAAGAAAAAATTGAACAATATATTAGTTAAGCCCTACGTCAGTAAGTAATCTGATACTATCTACTTAGTTATCATATCATCATAAACTAAAATAAGATGCCACTTAAACTCCCTTGTCAGCGAAAAAATGGCACTAAACTGCCAGTAGGGCAAACATCACAAGTGACAAGACCACAGTCTCTCATCATCCAGGGACAAGAATTTTAACAGTTTGATCCATTCTCAGAGACCTGTTTAGCTCTTTTCTAAAATAACCTATAGGTCATACCTCAAATAGCTACTAAACAATTTTCTCCAAATATCAGAAACTGCAGAAAGTCAATCAAATATCCAAGAGCAATATATCTAAAAAGAAGGAAAGAGGACATAATCTATACCTCTTTTTTGAGTTATTCTCCTTGAGTCCCTCTGAATCACCATAAGTTCCATCTATATCCGCACTGAACAAAACAAGCAAACGCTAAGAATCAATGAGCACTTCTACAGAGTGCAGAGCACGAGCACACTTCAGAAAATAGTTGGACGATTTTTGTGTGATAGTTATATCCAGCACCAGTTATATCATGTTACATAGACCAGCACGAAAAACCGTTTATTAAACTTAGATTGTACAGTTTCAGCATTCATCTTAAGAAACAAGGAGAGATTTTTCCCGATACAGAAGCTAAAATTATCCCAGGAGCAAGCACTTCATCTTGGGTCAAAGCGTGCATGATTAAGTACCAATTTGTCATTTCATAGTTCAAAGTAGAGATGGAAAATCTTCAGACAAAGAACAGTTTTCAACAGGTATATGCTATAAGGGAAAGGGAACAACTTAGCATAATCCATTCCAATTGATACTTTTCACCTAAAATTTTGGATCCAGAACTTCTATTCTCCCCAAATATAACAACAGCCGGCCACTTATAACTTACTCAAGTTCTTCACCTATCTTGTCCAACTCATGAGATACCTGTGTCAACATGGGTGTGATCCTTCAAAATAGAAAACCAAGAAGAAACTAGACATTTCTGTCGGACACCATCAATGAGTCAGGACACTTTAAGTAAACTAGCTAATCGCCATCCAGAGTCTCCACTATGTTTTACTCAGCTCTTAGCAATGTACCGAATAAACCCAAGTGATCATCAGCTACATTCCAGAGAACAACACAGAGAGATGTCTCCAGAGATATTCCACTCAACAATGTAAAAACATCATCTCAAGCTTGTTGAAGACGCCGCAAATGATATAAAGATAGAAAGATCAAATAAGGAAACCCCAGCTCACTTGTAAAAGTAACTACTCCACTAATCCAAAGTATTCAAAGACACTATTAGGCTTCAAATCAGCTAATAATTGCATCATTGATCCATACAACAATCATTATACACAATAAACTTTTATCATCCATAATTTCTATTTTACATACGTGTTCAAATAACAAATATTACTGAAACTGATATCAAATACCCTAAATTATCAATATTGTAACCCTATTTGATCAAGTTCAATAAAAGGGCAAAACAAAAAAATCAGTAAAGAGGCACAAATTAATCATACTATTAACAAAACACCCAATAAAACAATAAATACACAAATGGGTATTTCTAAAAATTCCAAAAGATTCAATCTTTACCCAAATAAACCCACAAATTCATCAAGTGGGGTCCCAAATCAAAACCCTAGCCTCACAAAAATTCACAAGAAAATCACCCAAAAATTAATTACGAAGAACACCCAAAAAAAAAGGGTATACCTGGCATTAATTGGAACAGTCAAAGCCTGCTGCAATTGACAATTATTGAAGGCAGAATTAGGGGTAGCAAAATTGCAATCAGGAACAGAGATCTGAATTTCATCCATATAAGAATAATCATACAACCAATTAGGGTTTTCTTGAGAAACCATCTCCGGTGAATCGCCGGAAAATTCCGGAAAGAGGATTAGATTTTCCGGTAAGTTTAGGAGAGAGAAAGAGAGGGTTTTCGGGTGTAGGGTGGAGAGAGAAAACGGTGGAGAAAGGGGGTTATTTTATTTGTTTTTAATTTAGGGGTATGTGATTTGATAATAATAATTTAATTTTGTACTTATTATGGATGGAAGTGTCAAATTGGAGATGAGAATCTGTTGTTGTTGTGAGTGTTGATAAAAGAGTGGAAATCAGGGGGAATTATTCTAGCTATGTTTTGGATTCCATGAAACATCAACCATTTATCACTATCCATAAAAGAGGAACTTTCTTTGAGAGAACGTGTCCTCCCCATGTTCATGGGCTTCTAAGCCCATTTTATCAATTTGTGTTTAAAAAATTATTATTGTTTTTTATTTTTTGAGAAAATTTCAACAAATATAGTTTTTTTTTGTTAAGGAAAAACAAACTACGCCTGACCCCTAGGATAGGATCAACCTACATCATCCTTGGTAGAAAACAATAAATCGGAAGAAGAAAACCAAAACAATAACGAGGAGCATCATGACCCCTATGAGCCATAAAATATGCTGCTTGATTAGCTTTCCGAAAGCAATGATTAATAGATACCGCTTGAAACTTCTTGAAATCCTCCGTCGAATCCATAATCAAAGTGCTAATTTTCCAAGGAACCTTCCAACAAATATAGTTTTATGTTTATGATAAATGCAGCTTTGAAAAAAGATAACGATGAAATTACAGGTAATACTTTTCTATGATATGAAATAATTGATACATTTCTCTATTTTATGTGAGAACTTTTTAAGAGAAGTATTATACTTATTTCATAACATAAGAGTTACATAAATTCATAAACATATAGTAAAATTTAGGAAATGAAACTTTTTTCTATTTAGTTAATAATCGTACATATATCAAACTTTTCTCTATTTAATTAATTTAAAAACTTATTGTTAGAGGTGTTCATTTCAGACATCTGAAAAATTTGGATCGAATCGGATCATCACACATTTTCAAATATCTGAAATATCCGATTGAACTCCCATGTTTCGGATGGCCGAGATTGGAAAATTCTGATTCATATCCGAATACCGAAAACCGGACCAGATATCTAGCTTACCAGCAGATAGATCGGGTCATATATTTATGCATACCCCTACTTATTGCATATTTCCTCAGTCCCATGTTAATCGCAACACACCCTTGTGCACATAATCTTAGGAGGTAGCTATAATGGGATATGAGTTTTATTATTTTCTTGTTAAGTTTGATTTGATTGAAGATAGTTGATATTTTATATTATGGGTAAATTTGTGTGGATCCTTTATTAGGGAATGAGTGTGTATATGAGATTAGTGTTTTATTAATTATTTCATCATTTTCAATAATAAAGGTGTGAGGTATAGTTGTTTACTGAAAATCAATAAAAATATACTATGGTACGACTGTATGTAGAAAGTGTTGCAACTAATATGGGATGAAGGGAGTAACAATTAATTAGGACTCAATCATTATTTTTATTGGTTTATCTTTTTCAAAAACTAAAATCAAAATTATGGAAACCACAAAAGTATTCTTCATTTTTGAAATGCATCCGATTGTGTAGATCCCTCGGTTACTTCAAATAGGGTATGTAAAAAAAATTCATGTGCCTCGATCTTTATTTCAAGTATTCATTTTTTAATATATTTAAAACAAAGGAAGAAATGTGATTTTTGCCCTTGTTCTTAGGCTTATTAGGCGGACATGGATAACGTCCGAGTCTATAAGTTGGTGAAAAAATTACACCTTTTAGGTTGACGAGTAGTTGTTCAATTTTTTTTTGCTACAATCGAGCAATTTGTTTTCTATGATGAGCTTTCACTCTTTGCATTTATTATTTCTCTACATAAGAGAAGAAATTGCAATATCAAATTAAGAATTTTGTTACTATAAAAGTAATATATATTGTAATTTATGTTTCTCTTCTTTTTGTGTTTATGTATCTTTTATTATACTTGATCTGAATTAATATTTTGAAGGGAAAAGCTAACCTCTATTCAAATAATTAATTATAGTCAAAATTAATCATTTCTCGTGTCTCTCTTTGGCTTCAACATGATAACATATTGTAAATCTTAAGACACCATAAATTACTATATTATTACAAGAAAAAGAATACTTATTAAGTAAGTAACTTGCATTTATTTTTTTCTATGTTTTATTAATGAAAGTCGCATTATATTAAGTCATGCACGGTCTGCAAAAGTGCTTGATGTCATAAAATAACTAGTTTTTAGGCGCGGGCTACGCCCCGAGTACATAGCGACAATTTTCATTTATCAATATTTCACTATAAAATGATAACACTAAATATGAATTGGTGTAGTGGTTAAGACATTAATATATGAGCTTGAAGTCATGGGATTAGATCTTATACAATGTATTTTCCAAGTTTTTTATTGTATGTGAATTACATGGATTAAGAAATCTTAATGGAGAGCGCCAAGTGGCACCGTTCCTTGTTTAGGAACGCCTTTTAATATATTAGTATAGATGCAACTATTAACTTTATATTACAATGTCATCTAACATCAATGTGTGACGTAACAAATTTTCTTTTTTGTTTTAGAATAACTTTGAAGTGGAGCCTAATTTAATTTCATCCATCCAACCAAAATGTCAATATTGGAGGATTTTTCCTTGCCCTAGCTAATAAGCGAGCGAAAGGGTGGTAGAATAGTTAAAAAAAAAGTCACAATAACCATATAGGGACATACATATGTAATTCTCTTAGTGTAAAGTGGAGTTGAAAAATATCAAAAGTGAAAGGAAGTTATTGGCCATCAAATGATTATAAATATAAAAAAGATTATGTTATGGCAATTTAGTGGCTAAACGTAAGCGTTTCACATCCTTTTCTTTTGATTGGTAATCTGATGCACAAGTTCTCTTGGCATGTGGTCCATTGAAAAAAGAACTTGATTCTCACATTAGAAAATGCCAGGACTCTAGTTTCAACTTTAGTCAAAAAGTACTAATAATCTTCTGTTTCATCCTAAACAAAAATTAGAGTATTCTTTTCTTCTTAATTTCTTAAATATTATTAGATCAGCCAAGTTAGACATTTCTAGTGGTAATAATGATGTATTTCAACTAGGTTTGCTAAGGTTTAGTTTGTGAAAACACCATGTCAGAGAGAATGTGAATATCGCAGCATGAGTTCTTTGAAGGAATATGTCCTTAGTCATCCCGGCAATTACTAAATATAAAAGGAAATTATTATGGAGATAATTAATTACGTTAGTTTAGTAATCACATTTACTTGCTAGAGAATAAATGTTGGTTAGTAGAACAATATTGATTGTACCTACAACTAAGTTAACCTAATCCTATGAGGTCACACATTGTAGTAACTAATTGAAATAAGGAAACCGGCCAATAGGAGAAAGTAGGGTTAGGTTAGGTCTCTTTCTTCTTTTATTCTCCTACTATTATAAATGGTTATAATAGCAGAGAGAAAAAGAACGTTCAATTTGACAAGAACATTCAAACCGAAAAAGAGAGAGAAAACCCTCATTGTTTCCCTTTGGAAATCCGGCCACCCTCCCTAAAAAGCAAGAGAGTGAAATCTGTTCATCCTCTTCCGTTCTAGCAAACGTGGGAATTCAATTGGTGCTCGTGGACTAAGTAGAGGGACATCAATTCTTTGTTCTTTGATCTCTAGCACTTGCAATCCCGGTGGAAAACACGCTACAAAGGTTGTACATTATTTTCCCTTATAATATGATTCATGTTTATGTTATGCATGCGATCTTGTGATAGATGTTAGGAAATTTGTTTCCTGAAATTCCGCTATATGCATCTATATGTTCCTACAGTGGTATCAGTTTTGCCTAATTCATAATATTCATATGATCATATAATTGTATGCAAAGTTATTATTTTTATTCAATTAAGGGAGGATTTATTATGGCTTGAATTTGCATAATTGATATTTGATATTAATTGATTGGAAATTGTAAATAATTGATTTTTTGTGATTTATGCTCAAATAATTTTATAAAGTTCCGATTTTTTTATATGAGGGACGAAATAAATTATTTAATTCACTCTAAAATTTTCGGATTTTTTATAAATATCTTTGTTAGATTTAAAATTATTTATGTTTAATTCGATTAATCATTGAAATAATTTGTTAACAATTAAAGATTTGATTTTTAATTTGTTAAATAAATCTAATTTTCATCACCCACATGGATCTAAAATATTATGATAGCTGGAAATAATTTTCGGATTTTTCCACTAATTTTCGAAATTTTATCATATTATTCAAGAATTATGGTTAAATTTTATGCTTAATTTGATTATTCATAAATTTTAAGGATAACAATTAAAATATTTGATTTTATTTGTTATGATAATTCAGTAGATCATGCTAAAAATTGTTTTCGAAATTTTCAGATTTTAATTGTTAATTTTCTGAATTTTTTTGGATATAATTTGTTTTTTGCCTTATCTTGAATTCTTGTTGGATTTAATGTTTAATGGAGATTATTCATTCAAATCTAATCTCAACAACCTTTAAAATTGGTTTAAAATTTGTTGATGGATTCAAATTTTCTGGAAATAATTTTCGGATTTTTTCCATAAATTTTTGAAATTTAATCATATTATTAATGAATTATGGTTAAATTTTATGTTTAATTTGATTATTCATAAAATTTAAAGATAACAATTAAAATATCTGATTTTATATGTTAAGATCATTCATTAGATCACCCTAAAAATTATTGTCAAATTTTTCGGAATTTAATTGTTAATTTTCTGAATTTTGGAAATAATTTGAATTTTTGCCCTAATTTTGAATTCTTGTTAGATTTAATGTTTAATGGAGATTATTCATTCAAATCTAATCGCAACAATTCTAAAAATTTGTTTAAGATTTGTTGTTTGATTCAAAATTTCGCCATAATTTTTTCGGATTTTATAACCTAATTATCTCCTAAATCTTTAATTAATTGTTAAATAAAGATTACTTTAATTTAAATTGTAATTGTTACAAAATTAAAGAGGAAGCCATGGCTGGGTGGCCCCCACCTTGTCGGTGGAGCCACGGTGGCTGGAGGAGTGCCGGAATATGGCGGGGCGAACGCGCCTGCAGCAGCCGAGGCCGAAGGAGGCGTCACTCGTGGGGAGGACGGCCGCGTGCGACGCGTGCGGTGTCTCTCTCCTCGCGGGCGGTTGGCCGTGTTGGTGGCGTATCTTTGCCGACGTATGTTGGTGGCCCGGGTTGGCCGGCGTTTTCGGGTGGCCTGGGAGACCCGTCGGTCAGTGGGGTGTGTGATGTGCCAGCGTGTGCTGGCGTGTGGCTGCAGGCAGCGGTGGAGAGATGCCCTGCCGCTGCTGCTGGGTTCGTTCCCGTTTTCGCTAGTAGCCATGTCTTGGCTGTTGACTTGGCGACCTTGTCTTTCGGTCAACGGTCAAGACGTCATTTAAAAAAAAAAAAAAAAAAAAATTTGTTTTTTAAGGAAAATATGATTTCCTAAAGTTGAGCATAAATCCAAAAGTTTCCTATTTTGCAAATTTGTGAATAATAATGATTATTGCCATGTTTAAATGAGTAATTGAATTAAAATAATAAAGTTTCCTAAATAATTTCTAGCTTAAATTTGTTAAGTTTTATAATTATTATGGAAAGTTGTATTTGCTTATTAATTGTTAATAAGTAAATAATTTGTGTTTATTTTATTTTGATATTATAAATGCGTGGATGTTTAATATAATATATGTGATATTATATTTTGCATATTATGACTAGTATGGCCCAAATTAGGATAGTAATTACGATCTCGCGAATCGTTATATTTGAATGTAAATCAAATACGATCTGCGAATCGTTTGTATTTTTGTAACTTTAAATTTCAGTTATTTAAATTATAAATGTTATGTAGTCAAAGCATGAGGATCCAAGGAGTTTCAAGGATGGTGATCCATGGAGACTCAAGGGAGGATTCATGAAGATTAGTTATTTTCCTAAGTATAGGGGCCATACTAGATCATTTTAATTATAGCTTTTGTAATTTTCTTGCATTTATTTTGTTTAAATGCTTGCTTCTAAGTTTGTTTGTGGTTAATTGAATCATGTGTTCACTATTAATTGACCATATTAGTAAACTTAGGTCCCCACAAGTAATATTGAGTTTTGATTGCTTTTCCAAACAACACCTATAAAGCCTTAGATCATGAGTAATAGGTTCTGCCAAAGCAGGGTGTTGCTCATAGTTCCGGGGATAGTAGGGTAGGTTTTTGAAACTTACATGTTAATGTTTGGTTTAACTCAACAAAATCATCAAAAGACAAAGTTTTGGGTTTTGAAGCTAAGAGATAGGAGTAAACAAGGAGTTGTTAACCTGTCTACCAAGAATTATAATTAGTTATAATTAGTAAAGTGTTTACTTACCTCAACTACTATAAATTGAAGGCAGGGCCAAAGTCCGTTTGATTGTAGTGGGAGGGGATCTTGGTTAATTCTTTATTCAATAGGGGACTTTCATTTTGAATAAAGGGTAGTAGTAATTAAAATTTGTTTAATTATTGCTTTCTTGATAAACATTGATTGAATCTTGTTTTATTATTTGTTGTAGTAATTATGTCTAGTAACAACAATATCAACACCAACAATTCTACTTGTAATTTGCGCTCCGTCCTTTCGAAGGACAAATTGAATCCTGAACGTTTCATTGCAATTGAAAGGGATTTGGGAATCGTTACACCAAAACCAAAAGTTGCTCGATGAGCACTATTGTTACATCCGTAACAAGGTTGGTCATTGGAAAAGTAATTGCCCCAAGTATCCGAAGGATCAAAAGAAAGGAGTTTCTTGTTCAGATATGTATGTTATAGAAATTAACTTAGCAACTTCTGCTTCTTGGGTATTTGATACCGCTTGTGGTTCGCACATTATTTGTAATATGCAAGGCCTCAAAAGAAGTAGAACATTGGGAAAAGGGGAAGTAGATCTTCGCGTTGGCAATGGAGCACGAGTTGCTACATTGGCAGTGGGAGTATATAGTTTACTTTTACCTTCAGGATTAGTCTTAGAACTTAATAATTGTTATTATGTTCCTGCTATCACAAAGAACATTATTTCGATTCCTGTTTTGGATTCCGAAGGTTATTCATTTACAATAAAGAACAATTGTTGTTCTGCGTATTTGAATGATATGTTCTATGTCTCCGCTAAGTTGTCAAATGGTTTATATGTGCTAGACTTAGAAACCCACATCTATAACATAGACAAAGAAGAAACATAAAACAAATGATTCAAACCCTACATACCTATGGCATTGTCGATTAGGCCACATAAGCTCAAAGCGCATTGAGAAACTTCATAAAGATGGAATTCTCAAATCATTTGATTTCGAATCATTTGATACTTGTGAGTTTTGCTTGATGGGGAAAATGACAAAGTCTCCTTTCACGAGTTCAAGTGAAAGAGCCAATGACCTTTTAGCCCTCATACATACGGATGTGTGTGGACCTATGAGTACGTTGGCTAGGGGAGGGTACGATTACTTCATTACTTTTACCGATGATGTGAGCAGATTTGGATATGTTTACCTCATGCGGCATAAGTCGGAATCCTTTGAAAAATTTAAGGAATTCCAAAATGAAGTACAAAACCAACTTGGGAAGAAAATTAAGGCATTACGATCCGATCGTGGTGGTGAATATTTATCTCAAGAATTTGGTGATCATTTGAAGGATTGTGGAATACTTTCACAATGGACTCCACCGAGAACACCACGGTTAAATGGCGTTTCGAAAGAAGGAATCGAACTCTACTTGATATGGTTCGATCCATGATGAGTCTCGCGCGATCTTCCTATTTCATTACGGGGATTTGCGCTTGAAACAAGCGGCATTCACACTTACCGAGCACCATCCAAAGCAAGTGGAAAAGACACCATATGAAATGTGGACTTGGAAACGTTCCAATATTGTCTTTTCTAAGGATATGGGGTTGTGAAGCCTATGTAAAACGTTTACTTTTCGATAAGCTTTCACCCAAATCCGATAAATGTCTCTTTGTCGGTTACCCAAAAGAGACTAAGGGATACTACTTCTACAACCAAAACGAAAACAAAGTGTCTGTTGCTCGTAATGGTGTCTTTCTGGAAAAGGAGTTTATTTCCAGAAAAACAAGTGGGAGAAATGTATATCTCGAAGAAATTCGAGATGAGCAACAAATGGATGAGGTTAACACCTCATCAGAGGCGGCCCGGCATGAAAATGCTCAGGAGGCGGTGCATTCAATTCACGTACCTCCTACCGTCCCACTTGGAGATACTCCGTGTGAAGTCACTCAACCTAATGAGGTAGAAACTTCTTTAGTTGTTCCCCAACGTAGGTCTAGTAGGACCATCATTCCGTCAAAGAGATATATTGATTTCCTTTTGACTGAAAGTTCTGAAATAACGATTTTAGAATCAGAAGAACCTACTAGCTACAAAGATGCTTTGGAGAGTCACGACTCTGAAAGATGGCTTGAGGCCATGAAATCTGAAATGGATTCCATGTCTGAAAATCAAGTATGGGACTTGGTTGATTTGCCTGATGGGGTAAAACCCATTGGATGCAAATGGATTTTCAAGCTGAAAACAGACAAGGATGGAAACATTAGTGTTTTCAAAGCAAGGTTGGTGGCGAAAGGTTTCAAACAAATTCATGGTATTGACTATGATGAAACCTTCTCACCGAGTAGCCATCTTGAAGTCCATTAGGATAATCCTTGCGATTCTTGCCTTTCATGACTATGAAATATGGCGAGATGGATGTCAAAACGACTTTCTTGAATGGATTCTTGAAAGAGGATGTGTACATGACACAACCTCAAGGTTTTGAAGATCTAGAAAATCCGGGGAGGGTATGCAAGCTTAAGAAGTCCATTTATGGACTAAAGCAAGCATCAAGGAGTTGGAACCTCAGATTTGATGAGGCAGTCAAGAATTTTGGCTTTTTCAGAAATGAAGAGGAATCTTGTGTATACAAGAAGTTAAGTGGGAGTAGTATTACTTTTCTGGTCTTGTATGTGGATGACATACTTCTCATAGGAAATGATAAGACCATGCTTGAGTCAGTCAAGGAATGGCTTAAAAATTGTTTCTCTATGAAAGACCTAGGAGAGGCAAAGTACATATTGGGAATAAAGATCTATAGAGATAGATCGAAAAGGCTAATTGGGCTCGGTCGGGAAACTTATATTGATAAGGTTCTTGCAAGGTTCAAGCTGGAAAACTCCAAAAGAGGTTTCATTCCCATGCAACATGGCATTGCACTTGGCAAGACTCGGTGTCCTTCGAGTCCCGATGAGGTCAAGCGTATGAGTAATGTTCCCTATGCTTCTTTGTAGGATCCATTATGTATGCCATGATTTGCACTCGACCGGATGTTGCATATGCTTTGAGTATATGCAGCGAGATACCGATCAAATCCAGGGAGATGCGCACTTCGGATTGCGGCGAAAACCATCCTTAAGTACTTGCGAAGGACTAAGGATAATTTTTTGGTTTATGGTGGAGATAAGTGAGTTGGTTGTTACTTGGATACACCGATGCAAGCTTCCGGAGTGACAAAGATGATTTCCGATCTCGCCTGGTTTCATATTTTGTCTCAATGGAGGAGCCGTGAGCTGGAAGAGCTCTAAGCGAGTACCATCGCAGATTCTACAACGGAGGCTGAGTATATTGCAGGTCGATGCAAAGAAAGGAAGCCGTTTGGATCAAAAAGTTCATTGGTGAGCTTGGTGTAGTTCCTAGCATTGAGAATGGCATTGAGTTGTATTGTGACAACAATGGTGCCATTGCTCGGTCCTAAGGAACCCGGATCGCATCAAAGGTCTAAACATGTGCTCGGGAAATTCCATCTCATTCGAGAAATCGTTGGTAGAGAGGATGTGAAAGTAAGCAAGGTTCATACTGAGGATAACGTAGCAGATCCTCTAACTAAACCGCTTGCTCAACCTAAGCATGAGTGTCATACTAGGTCTATGGGGATTAAGCATATGGGAGAATGGCTTTAGGTTGTTTACTTCATGTTTACAATTGTAAAGACATTTATTATGCTTTGAAATGTTTATAAATAAAAATTTCGTACTTATTTAATTGTTTGGTTTAGTATTAAATAAAATGTCCAAATAATATGTGCTTTCAAATAGGATTATCAAAAACGTTTTGATAATGGAACCCTATAAAGTGAACAGAAATCACAATTTATTTAAAGTCCCTAGTCTAAATCACTAAATTGGACATAAGTGATTTATTTAAAAGGCTAGTATATAATTAATTGATAGCGCAGTTCCATGGGCTATGGAGACATAGAGATGTCTAATTGATTATATGGATGTATATTTGATACATTGAGACTTGACCTAATTAGATTCTAAAAGTAGAATCGAACTACTATATTTAGTGGATTCCTTAGATATGAGTATGTCTTAATAACCACAACATAATTAGTTTAACTTTGACACTGTTAAACGCCGCGCCGTAAAAGGAGGTTATAAAGGCAGTGATCAGGTGGGCTAAGAATTGAGTGGGAGTTATGGTCATACAAGACTGGATAAGTCCTCCTATTAAATAGGAATGGTGTCTGGGCCTCTTGATGAGCGAGAACTGGAAAATTGCATGGCCATGCGGAATAGGATTAAAGAGTTAATCTTTATTTGAGCGATTCGAACTCCGCGATCAAGGAACATAAATTTGAGAATAACATGGTGTTATCAAATTTGGCATTAAGAGACTTAAGGAATTTAGCATTGCGCTCTTGTCTTCGGACAAGTGGGAGATTGAAGGAATATGTCCTTAGTCATCCCGGCAATTACTAAATATAAAAGGAAATTATTATGGAGATAATTAATTACGTTAGTTTAGTAATCACATTTACTTGCTAGAGAATAAATGTTGGTTAGTAGAACAATATTGATTGTACCTACAACTAAGTTAACCTAATCCTATGAGGTCACACATTGTAGTAACTAATTGAAATAAGGAAACCTGCCAATAGGAGAAAGTAGGGTTAGGTTAGGTCTCTTTCTTCTTTTATTCTCCTACTATTATAAATGGTTATAATAGCGAGAGAAAAAAGAACGTTCAATTTGACAGTAACATTCAAACCGAAAAAGAGAGAGAAAACCCTCTTGTTTCCCTTTGGAAATCCGGCCACCCTCCCTAAAAAAGCAAGAGAGTGAAATCTGTTCATCCTCTTCCGTTCTAGCAAACGTGGGAATTCAATTGGTGCTCGTGGACTAAGTAGAGGGACATCAATTGCTGTTCTTTGATCTCTAGCACTTGCAATCCGGTGGAAAACACGCTACAAAGGTTGTACATTATTTTCCCTTATAATATGATTCATGTTTATGTTATGCATGCGATCTTGTGATAGATGTTAGGAAATTTGTTTCCTGAAATTCCGCTATATGCATCTATATGTTCCTACATTCTTGTCTATTACTTTCGCGCTAGATTACAAACTACTTGCTTTATCTTGAAAACAAGATCGATTCCATGACAATTACTTCTATCATAAATCATTGATTAAAATAAAACAAATGGGTTTTTCTGTCAGATTTTTTTTTTTTTTTTTGATTAGGAGATTAAGTCAGCCCAAGGGCTAACCCCTACAAGGCTACTAGCCTGTAGGAAACACCAACACATTGGCTGGTAAGGCATGCATAGCATGCGAAAGAAACACCCCAACATAATGCTGGGCCGGGGGTAAGGATCGAACCCCTGCCCTCAGGGGCCAAGGGGGAGTGCTCTATCCACTTGAGCTAACTCCTATCCTTTTTTCTGTCAGATTATGAAAGACTACCTACTATATTCAAAGTTACAGGATAAAATAAGGGCTTAAAGATAAAGTTATAGTAAAATTAAGTTAAATTCAGTAAAAATTAATTAAGTTTAACAAAGATAAGTTTTTATATGTAAAAGTAAGTTAAATTCTGTTGAGATTAGATCAACAAAAATAAATATATATAGTGCTATTTTACATTAGCTAAAATGCAACCGAAGTGGATAAGTTAGAAACTGATAATTAGTGAAACTGATAAGAAAATTGATTACATAAGTTATTTGATGATACTAATATTTTAAGTTGCTGAGAAGTTGTAAATAGCTTTTTCTGGAAATTTTTTTTGGTGAAGATGGAGAAAGGAACGAATACAACACAACAACACATAATTAAGAAGAGCTACTCACTTTAGCTTCTCAAATCCGATTACTTGAATTACCTAAAACTTTATTTAACCTACTTGTCAAACACTCTAAGTCTTTTTTTTTTTTTTTTTTTTTACAGGAAGAAAAATAATTTCATTCATAAGGGATAGCCAAACGGCACTTACAATCAAATCCTGAAAAATCGAAAATTCCAACATAGGTATATAACACCTTAGAACTAGATACATCGCAGATTTGATTAAAAATTGCCTTAATAAAAAACTTCATCTGAAGCAATCCAATCTGTGAGTTTGCCCTGATTCGACTTAACTTCCGCTGATGCATAGTCGTTTGGGTGAGAATACTTTCGTGGTCTTCTAGATTCTTACATGGAATAGTGATTGTTAGATCTTCATTCTTCATTAGACGAACAAAAAAAGAAATTGAACACCCTAAAACAAATACCATCTTAAGGATGGGATATACTTATTGGAAGCAATTAAAGGGATTTTTGGGGCTTACCACCGGTACGAACACCAGTGGAAGCCCCTACAAAGATTCACAATTGATACCAAGAAGAAAAGTGATGAAAAAACAAAGAGAAAGAAGAAAGAATGAAGGAAAAACCTTCAAAAAAGAAGAAAAACCTAGCGATGGAGGCTAGGAAAAAACCCTCCTAAGGAGAAACCCTAGAGAGAAAAAACCCTTCCAAGGAGATACCCTAGAGGGAACCTAAACACTCTAAGTCATATATGCACCTTAAGAATGACAACACCTTACACCTTATCATCTAACATACATGTACTATTTTTCTTTATTATTATATGTCCATGGCTTCAATTTGTCATGAGTAGTGTTTGATGACTTGCCTCTTCTTCAAAATTGAGGCAAAATTAAGGCCTTTGAAATCGTGTTATAATTTTTGATATACAAAAAAACCTGCTTAATAGATATTGATCAACTTATCTCTAATAACTTCTCGTGAGAAATTGAAAGCTAGCCCTTCAAAATTGTAAATACAAAAATGCACTCCTAAAATGGAATAATGTCATCTCGTAATATTACACAAGTTATCATAAATCTACCCCTATAAGATTTTTCCATAGAAACTTATTAAAAAACATTAACTTAAAGTAAAGGAATACTTATCCCAATAGTCCTAAAAAGTTGAATTATGATACTTTGTAACTTGAAGGAATTACTTGGATATGAAAGGACTTGTAATGGAGAGCACCTTTTGACACGATCCTTTACATGGAGCTACTACATATATTCTTCTTGCTACTTTGTAATTGACCCTAGAAGATTTGTTTGTCTTCTACATGGAGCTACCACATATATTGTTCTTGCTATTTTGTAATTGACCCAAGATTATAGCTTCTCTGTTTATTTGTGCATTCGACATGAACCTTCAGAAGAAGCTCCTCCGCACATGTGCCAACCTTGTATAGGACCCCTATAAGGTTTAGTGGGTTAATATGTTAGGTTTTCTTCATACAGTGACATAGGTGTATACAAATATGGTAAGTATCATGTACATGTTGTGCCCCCATATATAGGTCACCAAACAATATTCCCATTTCGATGCTTGGGGAATTTTGCATGAATACTAGCGGAGTCATGGTAGTGATCGAATAAAAAAAACTATGTTGGGTATAAGTTTAGGCAAAATTCACTTTCACCATGACTATTTTTTGGATATACTTCTTTTAATGTAGAAGATTCATAAAATATTTTCATATTAAGTAAGGACTTTTAGCCAAATACAGTCCTTTAAAGTGGTTACTTTGTTAATTGCAGACCTTTCATTTCAAATTTTTCAATTGCAGCCTTAAATAAACAGGAAAAAAAAAAAATCAAGTTGCAGCCCAAAGCCTTCATTTTCAGGCCAAATTAGCCTCAAAATGACGTCACATGTGAAAACAATAAGGATATCTTTGAGATTTTCAGGCTAATTTGACACAAAAATGGCTTCGGACGGCAACTTAAAATGACTAAGTTGGTCAAACATGTTAATTTGGCCTGAAATTCTAACGTAGTCAAACATGTGACGTCATTTTCAAGCTAATTTGGCTTGAAAATAGATTTGGGCTGCAACTTAAAATTTTTGTGTATATTTAAGACTGCAATTGGCAAAGTTGAAATGAATGGGATGCAATTAACAAAGTGGCCACTATAATTACCTACATTTGGCAAAAATTCCTATTAGTAATTGAACATTCGACAAATTTAAAAGAACATTAGTATATGTTGTGTTGTTTTCGTATTGTTTCTATGGCAAAAACTATAGATCAAATTTTCAAAATAACGAAAAATTAGAACACTTTTAAATAAAGAGATGAGTTGAACAAGTTAAAGTAGGGTCCTATTATTGAAAAATTTGCAAATGATGTCCTTATGATTTAGCTTGATGTTCTTTATTTACCATGTTGTATTGAAATGACAACGATGTTCTTTTGTTACACCTCTTTACTAATGCACAATTAGAGTAAGAAAAAAACCAATCTGATAAAACAAAACAAGAAAAACTTGACTTCAATCTATACTCAAAAAATAAATAGGAGGAACATCAACTTCATTCTCCACCAAATTGCAAATTTGAAGCAGTTTTCCTTTGAATTTTGAGTTGTTGATTAGTTGATCATCTGATTAATTTACAGGTCACTAGAACTCAATTTTCTGTGAAGACTTCGACTTTTACAACAGAATGTATACATTCAGCACCTGAACATCTCATATTTGAGGTTCAAATAAGGACATAATTTTAAAACTTTTTCTTGATTTTTTTTTTCCACTTATTTTCTTTGTACGTATATATGCCTTAGCTTTTTGTAATTGAATATATTAACTGGAATGGACAAATGAATCAGGCTGGACAAAGCTACCAAGCCTCTTTTGCAACTCTTGTGGGTTGGCTCCTACAACCTTGTCCAATACAGCCCCATTCCTCATCATCAAAAAGGTTGGCATGGCCTTTACTCCCATCTTCTTTGCCACACTCTGGGGAAAAAAACAGAATCCAACACCTTATTAAACATGTCATCATTTGCAAAATTATGAAAAGTTAATATTTAATTCAGTGAAATAAAATGTTATGTAATACTTAATATTTTTCTTATATATGATTGTAAAGATACGGTTAAAATCGATGAACTTTATCCTTACAAAGTAAAGGGTGTGTTCTCTTCATCTTATTTTTGCTTAACTTATCTTTTTTTAATTTTCTGAACCTTTCTAATTTTTTTTTTAATTTTTTCTGAACTTTTCTTTATTTTTTTTTAGAACTTTCTTCTGTTCTGAACTTTTCTTCTTTTTTTTTTTTTAGAATTTTTCTTGATATTTGAACCTTTAAAAAAAAAAAAAAAATAACAAAACAGGTGAAGCAAACAACAACATTTAGATAACTAAAATTTATTTAAAAAGAGTTCTTCAATTTGAAAGGGAGTATGTAATATTAGTATTTGAATAGTCACCATCAATTCATCGACATCGACTGAGAGGAAAAGGGTAGACGGGTTGTTCATGGCCAAATCTTCAAAGCATGGGTTCATAGCCAATGAAGGAATGCACCATGTAGTAGTAAAATGCACCACAACCTGCATTTTGGATTAAGTACATTTGGCAATGGTTGGTTAGTCAGGATACGTACAACTAGCAACCACCCTCTGTTGATACCAAAACAATCAATGCAAACAATGACACAACTAGTAGTACCATCTGGTCAAACAAGGCCTATTACCATGAACAACAGTAGTCATGCTTATATTTGTATCGTTTGAAATTAGGAGATAAATCAATAAGACATATAGCAAATTCTATCATAGAACTAAATTGCAAATCATTTCGGACTACTTTTTTCGTAGGGTTCATTTGATGTCCAATTCCATATTTAGATACCACCTATCACATCTTATGCTATTTATTAATGGTTTAAACTCAATGCATATCCCTAATGACATGGTCCATTTGTTTGGTGGTTATAAATGACGGTAATGATACTGAAATCATATAGAATTTGTAAGGAAAATCCCCTATTCATTATTTAGTAATGGAATCTCATCCTCTAAAATTTGATATATTTCACAAGTAGCTACGATCAAGCTACTAAATCTCCAAACCTGATTTTATATCTATGGTTTTGTAGTTTATTATATATATGGTAATTAAATCTCGCTTCGAAATATCCAAAGAATTAAAAGATCATTTTGATGTTTTCTCTTTTGGCATAGGCCTTATTTCTAACAACCAGTTTTTATATAGTTTTCCAAGGAGTAAAGAAAAAATTCATTGAAGATTTTAAAAGACTAAAATCAGCAATTAATTAAAGTCACATCAAAAAAAATACTTTAGAAGAAGAAGAAGATGCGAGTGTGCAGAAAAAGACTCACAGGTAATCCTAGCTTTTTGGCTTGAGTTATGAAGAATTCCCATGATTTTTCCGAGTATACCTGGACAACTCTTGACTTTCTCATTACTTTCTTTTGCTCACCCATTTTTCTTATTAATAATCTTCTTATTCTCTCTCTTTCTCTTCACCTTTTTCTTGTGCCTCAAAATTGTGAAATTTATAGTCCAATTAGAATTACAGATTTCCCTTAATTAATTAATATCTCAATGATCTTGAACAAGTCATTATGCATCCCCTAAAAAAACATAGAACAAGTCTATAATTGATTAGTCCACAAATGTGATGTCAATCTGATTAGGTTTATTAATTAAACATAATCGTACAAGCACCAAATTTTGTTTATTCATAATTAAAGAAAATATTTTGTTTATATTATAACTTAGCTTGCAAGCAACATCTAGCTAGATCCTTTTGTTCTTATAATGAGCTAATTATACACTGTGTCAATTTCTGATAAACAAATAAATTATGTTGTTTCTTCACGTCTTCTTTCTTTAGTACTACTATTACTTTATCATTAGTTATATTGTAATAATCATTCATATCTGAAGCTTGAAGACAATATTGACTTTGTAACCTTTATTTTATTTTTTATTTTTTTTTGACATAGGATGAAAGAAAGAAATCTAAACTAAGTTGTTGAGAACCTCGTCATTGTAGTCAAGCACCTTTGTAATCCGCATTAGTTACTAGACTAGATCACGAGGAACTTTAGTTACCATACACCGAGTTGAAATTAGTTGCCGGATCCCCGATGCTTGAAATCGTCCACTTGAAGATAGATAGGGGGAGTTATGTGTCCCCGTAACAAGCGACCAAGATTAGTAGAGTCGGTCATAAACATAACATTGGTGAGATGCTTAGAGATAGCCCATTCCATTATATTGCATGTAAGCAAGAGATAGCTTCAGCATGAAGTGCTGTGATTGCCAAACCATATGTTCCACCTCCAACAGAAGACGTTTGAACATTTGAACCAGGAATAGTGGAATGAAAACACCGGCCTGATCCCATTTTCTTCTGATTTTTACACCAAGCTCCATCAAATAAAATTACTTGTTGATGAGTACCAACCTTCAACCTATCAATATTTGCTGAAAGGAACCCAGGAGGATGGATAGTCTCCTCCTCTGGAGGATGAAGGAAACTTAAGCCCATGACCCGTAGTTGTGTACTCCATTTGAGATGGAATTAGAAGTACTGATCTTTGAAAGTATCAAGATTAACAATACTTCCCGTCGAACGAAATATCCTTGTATTTCGGTAATTCCAAAGGCTCCAGAGAAGAATAGTGAACCTTAGAATCCTATTACTAAGAAGACCATCCTCGCTTTTAAACTGCAGGATATGTGTAACAATCCAGGTAGAGTGATCATTTGGATCATATGCAATTAATGGAATCGGAATATGATTTTGGTCCCAGAAAGTTCGAGCTATTGAACAATCTCTGAAAATATGGTTTTGAGTTTCCAACAAGTGACAATAGTAATAGCAAGTTGGATCCAATTGAATACCCCTCGATAGTAAATTGCCTTTTGTGGGGAGTCTATCTTGCACAACTTTCCACAAGAAAACCTTCCAATTTGGAGCAAAAGGAAGATGCCATATAATCTTGTAAATGTTAAAATTACCCACAGATTCGTTAAGAGGAGAAACATTCTTATGCACACGAATCGACGACAATCTACCATAGGCACTCTTAAGAGTAAAATTACCCGAGGGGTGTCCCGTCCAATATAGAAAATCTTCCTTGTTACTGTGAGGAAGTTCCATAGAAAAGATGTTTTGGGCATCCTGGAAAGAGAATAAACGCCTTACCAAACTATTATTCCACACCTTAGAAGAAGTATCAATAAGATCTAAAACCTTCAATCTTTGGACTTCACGGAGAGTAGCCTTACTACTCGCCTCAGGAATATGATTGCTTACCCATCGACTAGAAAACCCTTTCACTCTTGTGCCATTACCAATTTTCCACGCGCAACCATTGTAGGGAAGATTCTCAGCTTTTCTTGAACCCCTAAACCCCCAAGATAACTTTGTAGGAACCTTACACGAGGTACCATTCACCATAAGATTTGAAACACGATGGTAATGTTTGGAAATAAGAAGATTAGGATTTCGAGTAAAATACCAAACTTGTTTCATAAGTAGACAAGAGTTCAAAAGGGAAGCGGATCGCACACCAAGTCCTCACATCCCTTTAGGTAACTGGGTTTTCTCTTTTCTAATCCAACTAATGCCTCTTTGGCCCTTATTATCCCATAAAAAGGAATTAAGAATTGAATTAATCTTGGAGGAAATTCCAATAGGAATGGGAAGTGTGGACATTATATGGGAACTCATAAGAATAAGAATCGTGTTTATTAGGAGGACCTTAGAGTAAAAAGCTAAGGGAAGGGAATTTCAATCTTGCACTTTTTTCTCAACTTTGTCTATTAGAAACCGAAAATGTGAAGATTTTGGATTAGTAGTGTCAACTGGGACACCTAGATGACCTAAATTATCCACTTGAGTGAACCCTAGAATCTCTTTAAAACACCCTTTTTGCTCTAAAGTGGTGTTAGGACTAAATTTAATCATAGATTTCTCCAAATTGATTTGTTCACCCGAGATAAAATAAAATCTTCTAGTGATAGAAGAAATATTGGTACAAGCTTCATTTGTGATACGAAAAAAAAGTAGAGCGTCATCCGCAAAAAAAAAAAGTGATTAATTTTTGGAGATCTCCTAGTGACACTCACACCCGTAATAAGTCCAAGATCCTGACCCAAAGATAACATTCTTGAATAGATCTCCATACAAAGTAAAAAAAGGTACAAAGAAATAGGATCTCCCTGTCTCAAACCACACTTAGGCTTAAAAGGCTTCGACATCTTCCTATTAATTAAAATAGAGTAGTCTACAGTAGACATACATTGATGAACCAAATTAATCCAGAAATGTGGGAATCCAAAAGCTTTCAGGACTGTAGTTATAAAATTCCAATGCACCCTATCATAGGCTTTACTTATATCAATTTTGACAGCCGCAAAGGTATTGGAATGACACTTTTTTTGATTAATGAAATGGATTAACTCATGAGAGATTAGTATATTGTCACTCATTTGACGACCAGGAATAAAAGCATGTTGATTCTCATTAATCAAATTGGGAAGAATTTTTTCAGACGAAAAGCAAGGCATTTGGAAATACACTCATAGAGTGTATTGGAGAGACTAATATGTCTTAATTGGCTAGGATTCATAGGGGTCTCAATCTTTGGAATTAAAACTAAAATTGTTTTATTCCAAGCTTTGAGAATGTTACATGTACTGAAGAAATAATGGACCCCTTTAATCACATCTTGACCTACTATATGCCAATGAGTATGGAAAAACTCCGCCGTAATCCCATCCATGCCTGGGGACTTATTTTTACCCATAGCAAACATTGCCATTTTGATCTCATCATCCAACAGTGGTGTGGAGAGTATATTGGTTTGCTCCAATGACATAGGTTGAATATCTAACTCTCTTAACACCATATCTAACTCATTTTGTGCATCTAGAGAAAACTCACTTTGTAAGAGTCCTTGATAAGATTGCACTATTTGATGTTGGATTTCTTGTGAACTTGTTATCCAACTCCCACGAGGGTCTTGCAAATAAGTTATTGAAGGTTTATTTGCTTTTTTCTTTAGTTTAGCATAAAGCATTTTAGAAGGAATCTTGCCAAAAAAAATCCCATAAGGATTTCATTCTTTGTTGCCAATAGAGATAACCCTCTCTTAAGTGAGGAATTATACTCTCCACATTTGCAAAATCCGAACTTTGTAACGATAAAGTTGCACAAACATCTTTCCAGTTAATACCTTGGTATTTTTTGTGTTCCAGGCACCAAGGCTTGATATTGTTAAGTATCAACTGTTGCTTCTTCAAAAGTGTAAAACTTGGGGAACCCCTAAAATTTGTTTGCCAAAATTTGTGCACCATTTGTCGAATCTCAGGAAACTCTAAACACCAGTTCTCTAATTGGTAGTTCCTTTGTCTTCCATATAAATGTTCGTTTGTATTATAAATAATTGCCGCATGATCAGAGCACAAGATAGGTTCATGAGTGGTTAACCCATCTCGATATTTCTCATCCCAACTTGGTGAAATATAGACCCTGTCCAATCTTTCTAAAATAAGTGTTGGAGGTTCTTGGTTATTGGTCCATGTAAAACGAGGACCAACAAAGGGATTTTCCACAAACGACATAAAAGTACGCCAAAGCATAAAATCTTCCCACCCTCGAAAGGAGCTATCACACCTATTTTGTCTTCATAATATTCTAGCTGGTTGAATTCCCCAATGATTATTTTTGTTTTTTGAGGGGAGGCTTTGTAACTTTAGCTTGTAAAGTGTAAAGTTATAAATTAATATATGCAAGGAGCTTATTGATATAAAAAAAAAAAAAAAAAAGAACAGGTAAAAATAACCTACACACAACTCAAAAAATCGTTAATCCATTAGATTGTTAAATCCTAAAATTACATAATCATCGATCGTATACGTTAGATCCTAATAATACGAAGTAGTATTAAGATCATTCATTCAAATAATACTATGCTTATTTAGATAACAACTATGTTTACTAAACATTGTAATTAAGTAGTATGCTAATGATCTTTTTGGGTAACCAAACTCTAATAATTTGTCAAATACGTCATTTAATTAGATAATAACGAAAAATTTCTCTGAAACTCAAAGTTGAACTATCTTGCTTTTTTTCTCCACTAAACTTTTTTTTAAGGGGGATTTTCTCCACTTAACTAATGACTGCATAGTATAGTACTTCATATGGAAAGTGCCCCTTGATAATATGCATGTTTGATGTTCGCCAGCATTTCTTTAGTTTAATCTTATTGTTGAGTGATTCTTTTTATTATTTCCAATCATCAATTCATCAGCACTACAAATTATATACTTGATAACTGATATATAGTAATATAGCTGTCTACTTTTACCCGTGCAAATGTCAGATCTCTAGATAGAGTGTTGTTATTCTAGTATAAACACTAGATCAACTACAAGAGGGGGGTGAATTGTAGTTGATGAGGAAATTTTCAAATTTAAATTGCGGAATAGAAATAACTTAGAATGAAAGAGAAAATGCACACAAGCTTTTTACAAGGAAAACTTCCTAGGCCCAATAGGAAGAAAAACCTTGACCCCAAGGGATTTTGACTCAATAACTCTCTTATTATAATAGGCCAAAAGACTCTATTTACAACCTATTATTGGACCCTTCTCTGTTCCTCTAGGAACTTGTTCCCAGTCACTCAGTTCCCCCTAAACTGATGACACTCACTTGACTTCACTCGAAGTCTTCTCTTTTCTCTCTTTCTTTCTTACTCTTGATTACAAGAATATTCTCAGATTTTTCTCTCACCCAAACACTATGAATATTACAATAATATGTTGTTGAATATGAGAGGAAAATTATAGAAAAACTTTCAAAGTAAAAATTAACTTTTGAATGCTTGAAAGCTATATCTTTTTCGAACAACTCTTTCTCCATAAATAGCTGCTGCAAGGTATAGCTTTCAACTAAAGTTCCCACGATTCTCTTCAGCTAGAATGTAGGCGATTAAGCACCATGATCTTCACGAGCGTGTGCCATGTTGCCCATGATCTTAGCAACTAATTCCACTAGATGTTAGTAGAGATAAACCGCAGGAGGGTTGAAGCAGTTGGCGAGTTTCAAGCACGTTGTTCCACAAATTAAGCCACGCATTTTTCAACCTATTTTCGACAATAACAACAGCAACAAAAGATCTAATAACTTAAGAATCGTTTACTCAAAGATTCTAAGTTAATAGATTTATCAAACATACCATATTATAAAATTCAAAGTGCATAATAATATCTTGACTAGATTAAAAATAATTAATCTTTCTCCACAAGACATATAAAAACTAACAAAATAATATTTTTTGGGATTTTCTATTAAAAACTATACAATAACTTAATTATATGGCATCATCAAAACATGTAATACAACAATATTCCCCCTTTTTGATGATGGCAAATATAAGGCAAATAAAAATATTAAAACGACAAAAATAAACAGAAAAGGAAAAATAAAATAAACCAAAGCAAAAGAATCAAAAGCTAAGAGGTTTAAAGTAAACTAAGAAACACTAAAAATGAAAACAAAGACTAAACTACTAAGATATCAGTTTTGAAACAAGGAAAGAAAAATCGAAAAATCACTTCAGAAACTAAGAAGACTAGAATCTTTTTATGTGCCGCTTTACTTCCCCCTTTTGTCATCATCAAAAACATCTAAGAAACCAGCAGTACTCTACGAGTGTATCAAAGACAACAATATCAATGCAAAGTAGCTCAAACATATTATCTAATAATACTAGCCATCCAAACATTGTAATGAGCAAGCAATAGCAAGATAATGGCACAAAGGCATGATGTATGCACTAGTAGAAAAATGACAATTTGCGTCGGACCTTGGTCCGACGGCACATGTCTCGTCGCAGATGGGAAGACAGCCATCTGCGTCGGATAATACACGACGCAGTTAATCGAATATTTGCGTCGGACACAACAAACATACGTCACATATAACATTGCACCCACAGCGTCCAGGAAGCACCATCTGCGTCGCATGCAGTGCTATATGCGACGCAAATGGTGCTTCATCTGCGTCGCATATAGCACTACATGTGACGCAGATGGTGCTTGCTGGGCTCCTGCTCGCTGCTGCGCACATACCATCTATGTCGCATGCAGTGCTATATGCGACGCAGATGAAGCACCATTTGTGTCGCATATGGCACTGCATGCGACGCAGATATGTATATTTTTTTGTTTTTTTTCAGCATTTTTTTTTTCAGCTATTTTTTTTTATTTTCAAAACTAAACAAACATTATGTTAATAATTATGATCAGAAAATTCGGCAGAGTCTCCTTTGTAATTTGGACAACCCAAGAAATCGTTGGGAAAATTTTGCATATATATAACCAAAACCTGTTTCAGTACATCTCAATCAAGCAACCAATGTTGCAATCAATCAACCAACAAGGTTCAAGCAACCAATGTTGCAATCAATCAACCAACAAGGTTCAAGTAACAAAATATTATTCTAACCTACAAATACATACACTAACCATCAAACTTAGTCTGCTTCGTTAACGACCCGTACAAAGTATTCCGCAAAAAGTTCTTCGAGGTCGTTGATCTCATATATGGAGTATGGCTCAAGACTTGACGGAAAAGCCTAGAAATATATTAAACTAGTTAATATACTTTAAAATTCTATAAGTATAAATAATGAATTTACAACATACATATACCTCATACAAATTCTCTGATTCATAGTATAAGCGGATGACTAGAAACATGTATCTCATCACGAAATAGCCGCATTCCACTCCTCCCGATTGTTGAGCACACTACACCAAATTTAAGATATATATTAGAATCGAAAAAAAAATCCTAAATAGGATTATAAAGTATCAAATACAAAACCATAAGAGTTTTACCCGCATATATGTCCAAGACAATTTAGTTTCTTTATTTGATCCTTCAAGCCGCGTGTATTTTGTATATGCACTAAGTATAGAGATTTTGTAACAATTAATTATTATAAACATTTATAAATTATTTAAAATATCATAAAATGCATGTAAACTTATTAACATGTATAACAACTATGAACTTACGTATTCAACAGTATCTTGATAGCTAAGGATCTATCTCTCTTGATCGAATCAAATATATATACCGTTCTCTTAGATAGACAAATGACAAGAAGAATCCAATGATCCCTAAGGCATGAAGCAAAATGTGATGTTTTATATATATAACCACAAGTTCATAAATATAAAACAAAGTAAAGATTAGTTTAACTAACATACTTTTCAATATACGGACATAGGATGTAACGCATATATTGATTCGCTTTCATTGAACTTGCCATGTAGTTGATCACATCATCTAAGTGATTGCGTATCATGGTCGCTGAAATCATACTTGGACACATGAAACCAATATTATTCTCTCCATGCTCCTCAGACTGCTCTGCCAAGTACCTAAGATCCAAACACTTATAGTTAGGAGAAACAATAAAAATAAATAGCAATGTTAATTAGTTTAGAGTTTGAGAAATCTCACATCATAAATACTTGCAAAATGGATACATTAATCCATGCTCCCGTGAGAAGTTGAAAAACATCTTGTCGCGAGAGAATGATCATATGATCTCTATCAAAGTCGAAGACGGTACCCTTCGGAACTTGCATATGAAAAGGCTCATCTGAGGGTTTGTCGCAAAATATTCGCTGCATCTCCTTGATATTATCATCCATATCATCCAGTGCCAAGTCAATAAAATGATCTACGTGCCTATGTGCAGACTCATCGGTGCAAGGATCACTACCAACTATTTTTTTTTCTTCTTCTTCTTCATCGCACCTTCTTTAGGTATATGTTCCTAATTCAATTTGACTTCTTTTTAATTCATATTATATATGTATATTGATTATTTCATATATAAATCAAGATTACTTAGTATACAAAATAAAGATTACTTAGCATATATAAATCAAGATTTCTTAGTATATATATATTTACATTTCTTAGTATATAAATCAAAATATTAAACATAAGTTACTTGATTATCTAAGACTAAAAATACCAACTCTTTCGGCCATTCTATGAATGAACCCTCGGCTTGACTGAGTTTCATGATGTATGGAGTAGGTAGTGGAACTAGAGCTTCTGCGTAGTCCGAAAAAAAATCATCAACACTCACTTTCACGGCCGTAGGATGTGATGATGACTCCGTTGGCGGATGTACGATACCCTCAGCTACAATGATCGGTCCCGAGTTATTCGCTATTGCCAAACGACATGGAACCAGACTCTTAACATCAAATGAGAACACAATGTCATTAATTAAGTGTTTTAGAAACATAATATCATAATCGTAGAAGATATAAAATAACTATATACCTGCAAGTTCACAAATGGATCATTGCTCCCCCGAGTGACAGCTACTAGGATCAACTGGAGTGTGAGGACTTGTTTGATTTGGTGCTTGAAGACCTAATTGCGCTGCAAAAGCCTTCAACTTTTCTTAAACTATTGCATCTATCTTCGAGTTCATCTCTTCCATCGTCTGTTCTCTAACTCTTTGGTTCACTCTAGCCTCGAACTCCTTCATCTTCTCATCATCCATGCCCCTACCCTTTCGAGCAGTACTACTCTGACCAGGATCTCCCCAAACCGATGTAATCCCAATGCTACACCCAGCTGTTAACACACGCCCAGGACGGTCTTTCCTCTGTAGAGCACGGGATAGAACATCATCCATCCGACCTGGAACAAACTCTCCTTCCTTTTCTTTCCTTTTCCAATCATCCTGCATCAATTTCAAAAAAATCATATGATTAGTAGAGTTCTAGAATACGAGTAATTAGACAAGAAAATATCATAAAATTTGAAGAATTCTTACAATGGACTCTTTTATCTTTTTTGTTTCTTCATTAGGGAAGAAAAGATTTCCTTCCTTATCTTTTTTCGATCTAGCGAGAAGCCATGGCAAAGTTCGATCCGGCAAGGAGGAAATAATTGATGATGTGGATGAGTCAACAGATGATGCTGTAGAGGATTTAGGGATATACCCTTTGTCTTTCCAAACGAGAATCATCTCCGCATATGACTTTTGACCTAAAAAATGAGGATGAATGTTGGCAGCCTGAGATTTTCTTGCTCTTTCACTTTTAGCCTAATATGAAAACAAGTAACTAGTTAATATTCACAAAAAAAAAAAATTTGATTATAACATATTATGTATTGTAACGTACGTATTATATACCTTAAACTCCTTAGAGCTACACTTTTTCACAAATTCGTCCCAAATCTCTTTCGTGATGAAAGGATAGAGCACGTACGGTTGCATATCATTGTTAGGCCCCAACCTCGTTTTTGTGATCCATCGACTCACTAATCTTGACTTGAAATCTCTCCACCACTTATCACAAGTAGTCAACACATCTCATTTCTTCCTCTCATCCTCTTGTATTCCAAACTCTTTCTTCAATATATAAAATGAACCAATAATACACTATTAGTATAATAAACATGATTCAAATTAAATTAAAAGAATTGATTTTTAAAATACGTAGGTTTACTTACTTTAGCATCTTCCCATAAACTATTTTTTAGGCCTTGTGGAACATCATCCCAACTATCGTACAAGATAGACACTTTGCTTCATCTGATTTCGCCGCAATGTGTCTTGTACGCACCAACATGATCCCCATTCGGACGCATCCAATCATCCCACTGAAGTACTCTTTGGACCCCGGGTTTGGGATGTATCCCTTTTGTAGGACCTCTAGGCTTGCTCACTCTTTTCTTCCTACTACCTCCATCAGTTATCTCGGTCTCAGAACGTGGCTGCCGATCATCATCGGAAGCATCATGCATTATGTGATATTCCATCACTACACCTGAAACCATAAAGCATAAAGACATGTTAGATTCATCAATGAAATAATACAAAATTATTTTAACGAAGCATAAAATATATAATTGAAGAATATAAACAATAGTAGTTGCAATAATATTACATTAGTTACCTATTAATCAGTTTTTTCTTTGACAACGTAAAATCCCTCATTATGGTCTCGACGAATGTAATTCGTGTCCAGATCTTCCCCTAATGTACTTGGAATGACTACTGACGAAGCAATGACTTCATTGAATTGCTTATCGTATTCCTCTTCATCATGTACATCATCAATTCCAAGTATTCTCCTTTTTCCTTCAATGACAACAAACCATTTTGAATCGACGGGGTCAACCATGTAGAATACTTGTTTTGCTTGTGATGCCAATATCAAAGAATCTTCATGATGCCCTAACCGGCTGAAATTGACTAATGTAAAAAAGTCATGTTCATCCTTCTTTACACCACGACGAATATCAAACCACTTGCATTGAAAGAGCGGAATCTTGAAGTCAACATAGTCAAGTTCTAATATATCTTCAATGAACCCGTAGTAAGACTTCATTCTCTCAACAATGGTTCTATCGCTTCTACTTTTATACTCTGATGACAAAGCCCCCAACGTAACACCACTGTTTTGCATTGTGGATTTGTCATCTTGTCGTTTAGTGTAAAATGAATAACCATTGATGTCATACTATTCATAGGAAAGAACTTGCATCTTTGACCCATATGCCAACCATCTCAACTAT
Source organism: Beta lomatogona (assembly GCA_947646795.1). NCBI lineage: Eukaryota > Viridiplantae > Streptophyta > Magnoliopsida > Caryophyllales > Amaranthaceae > Beta > Beta lomatogona. The sequence goes on from CANSNZ010000639.1 coordinate 55,188, forward strand.
TTGATACATCATTTTTTGGGTCAGATAGTTGGCTCATAACTCGTTCTTTAAACCAATCAACGAACGACCGATTCTGCTCAATCATCAACTCACGTTCATTCTTCAATGGATATCGAACACTAAGCATCTTCTTGTGCTCATCTAAGTAAGGATGAATTTGTTTTAGATTTTCTAACACCATAAATTCTGCTTTTCTTTTCAACTCTCCATCAAGACACAATCTTTTTCTCCCAATGGTACCACAACCAGCAAGCCTTCCTTCATGTCTAGATTTTGGCAATCCAATTGCTTGTGCACGTGCTAAATACTGACTTATATATTCAGATACTTCCTCCTCAACTGTTCTTTTGACAATACTTGCTTCTAGTCTGGCTGGATTCATAACTTTTCCCTTGAGAGTACCCATATGCCTTTCGAAAGGCCACATATACCTCATACAAACAGGCCCACAAAGTTTAATTTCTCGGACAAGATATATTATCAAATGAGGCATGATGTCAAAGAACGATGGTGGGAAGTACATTTCAAATCGACACATCGTCTCTACTACATTAGCTTGCAACTTATCTAGAGTGTTAGGATCAATCACCTTACTAGATATAGTTCTGAAGAAGAAACACAACTTTGTAATCGTGTATCTCACTTGGGAAGGCAAAATTCCTCGTATTGCAACAGATAATGAATGTTGCATCAAGATATGACAATCATGAGATTTCAAACCAACGAGTTTCAAGTCCTTCAGTGAGACAAGGTTTCGAAAATTTGACGAGTATCCAGCAGGGACCTTTAACCTATGCAGAGACTCACAAAAACTCGTTTTCTCCTTCTTAGACAAAGTGTAGCAAGCTGGTGGCAGATAATAGCGTTGTCCCTGCTCCTGAGGTACTAGTTCTAGTCTTCCCATTTCAGCCATGTCTTTCCGAGCTTTAACTCCATCCTTTGTCTTCCCGGGCATATTCAACAATGTTCCGACAATGGCATCACAAACTTTTTTCTCAATGTGCATTAGATCAAGACAATGTCTGACTTCTAAGAATTTCCAATATGGGAGGTCCCAGAACTTAGATCTTTTCTTGTATAAGTTCTTTGAGACACTTTTGAAGGGCTTGCCAAACACTGTGTCAATATCTTTTACCCGATTAGAAACCTGTTTACCACGCAAGGGTACAGGGGCTTCTCTCATCTCCACTTTTCCGTTGAACAACTTTTTCTTCTTACGAAATGGATGATCTAAAGGAAGTCATGTACGATAATGGAGGTATACATTTTTCCCACAATGATGTAACCGCTCATCAATCATATACTCATCACAAATAGGGCATGCCTTTGCTCCTTTAATCGTATACCTTGACAAATTCCCGTAAGCCGGAAAATCATTAATCGTGCAAAATATCATGGCATGTAATGTGAAGTTAGTTTTCGTATACGCATCGAACATCGAAACACCTTCATCCCACAACAATTTCAGATCTTGAAGGAGTGCGTCAAGATACACATCTATGTCGTTTTCGGGTAGCTTAGGACCCGATATAAGAAGCGATAGCAGAATAAATTTACGCTTCATACATAACCAGAGGGGCTGATTATACATGGTCAGTAGAACCGGCCAAGTGTTATGTTGGGTACCTAGTGTGCCAAAAGTGTTCATCCCATCTGTACAAAGTCCAAGCCTAAGATTTCGAGGTTCTTTACCAAAACCTGCGAACTTTCGGTCGATATTTCTCCATTGCGGAGAATCGGCCGGATGTCTAAGCATCCCATCTTTCTTCCTCTTGTCCGCATGCCACCTTAATAATTTAGCATTATTTTCATCCGAAAATAAACGCCTAAATCTCGGAATGATTGGAAGATACCAAAGAACCTTCGCCGGAGTTTCTTTCTTTCTCATTCCCTCATCATCCTCTTTTATCTTGTACCGAGACTCTCCACACCTTGGACAGTCACCCAAATCCTTGTACTCATTTCGATACAGCACACAATCATTTGGACATGCATGTATCTTCTCATACTCCATACCTAATGGACACAATAATTTCTTTGCCTCATAGGTAGAGTTGGGAATTTCATTCCCTTCAGGTAGCAATTCTTGTAAAAAAGTGAACAACTCACTTAGACTTTTATCTGTCCAACTATACTTCGATTTCATATTGAACATGTGAGGATGCCAGAAAGTTTACTGAAATTCTTACACCCCAGATACATAGGTTTGTCCGCTGCACTTAGAATACTATCATACATATGGGGACGATCGCTTCCTTCATCCTCCAAATTGTGCAACATCTCATCTACCCTATCATTCTCATCAACTACCCTATCATTTTCATTATCATTCTCTCCTTTTTCGATATCAACCTCAACCTCAACCTCAACCTCATCATCAATGTGATCAACATGCAAATCATCACACAAGCTAGTGGAGCTCATACCTGGATCATAAAACTCTCCATGCCATGTCCACCTAGTATAGTTGTTCTTAAACCCACGACGAATCAAATGATCTTAATTTGATCCACATCACGATACCCCCTAGAGTTATTGCAATCACAACAAGGACACAAGACTAACTTTGACCCATTCTGCAATTGATGTTCTAACGCAACTCTGATAAATTCATCAACCCCTTGTAGAAATGTCGCCGAAATTCGATTACCATACATCCAGTTTCGATCCATATTTATACACTAGAGACACCAAACAAGAACACAATCGATCACATCATTCAAAGTGTCTTATCAAATGCAGTCATGAACATGTGGGTCCTTATCACTCCAACCTAACCCATCCTTGAGTTTCTCATCTCACTAGTGAATGAACATTTGGTTTTCAATTCTAAGAAAAAACCAGCAGCACTTCCCTACAGTTCTCCAAGTACACGATGAAGATAGTAGGTAAACTATCAACATATGTACCCAGAGAAACGCTTAGGGAATGAGCTAGATCTTTCTTAGAATCGAAAACCAAACATTCATTCACATCCTAAGTGAGATAAGAAACTCAAAGACAGTCCCAAACCGGGGACTATTCAAGACTTACTCCTAATGAGTAAGCCTCGAACGGGTATCTAGGCCAATGATGCACACATTGCAATTAAACAGCAAAAACCAATCCATTCCTTAGATTTCCCTCCCCACCACATTAAGGTATGTCCATATAAGTTTGGTCATAATTCAACATATGCTTTCCCAATCACATAACCAAACAATTCACATATACTTTCCCAATCACATAATTCAACATTATAGGGGCAAATAAAACAAATAAACATAAAGCAAAAGCTATAATATATATACCTCTGCTCTCAAGGAGCAGCGAAGACAAGCACAACGAGGTGAGCTTGGAGCACCAGCCGACAAGTAGAAGATGGAATGTGGCAACTGCATTAGGGCATTAACTAACCCACAAATTAAATAGTGATTAAGTCATAACTCATAAACATCAACTATCTAATATTAAGACATTAACAAATTAGAGATTAAGAAACAACATTAAGATTAAAGTAGAATTGTTAAGATCAATGGTAAAAAAACAAGAATGATTTGTGAATATAATTATATAGTAGAAAGGAAGTATTTTAGAGCACTACAAACTATATAAATTCATGAGCACTACAAACTACAAACATCCTAAATATAATCTTAAAATTCAATCTTAAACTACAAACTACAAACATCCTAAATTCAATCTTAAAATTCAATCTTAAACTACGAACTACAATCACTCTACTAATACAATCACAAACTCCATGATTAAGATCTAGCAAAAATAAGACAAAAATTTGAAAAAAAAAAGACAGAAATTGGTAAAAAAAAAAAAAAAAAGACATAAATTGAGACAGAAAATTGAAAAAAATAAAAAAAGGGTGAGCCGGCAAGATGAAAGGGTGAGCCGGCGAGAGGAGATGCCGGAGCAGCGGCAGCGCGACAGGGGAGCGACGTTCAGCAGCGGTGAGTGAGAGTGAGTGAGTTTAATACTGGCCCAACTGGGCGGGATACGAAAAATTAAAAACTAAATAAGAGTCATTTGCGTCGGACGGGATGTCGGATCCGACGCAGATGACTCGTTTAATACTGGCCCAGAGCAATACAAATTAAAATTACAAAGCGTCATCTGCGTCGGATGGGTCTATGGTCCGACGCAGATGACTAATTAATAAAATTACTTGGCTGGGCAGGATACAAAAAATACTAACCGTCATATGCGTCGGATGAGTCTATGGTCCGACGCAGATTAAGATTTGCATTTTGCGGACTTATTTACGTCACATGGAATCTTAATGCGACGCACATAGCGTCCCCATTTGCGTCGTTTGCAGGTATACGTGCGACGAAAAACAGGCCTATATAATTTTGCTAGGCTATTTGCGTCGGATGTTCTGTAGGATCCGACGCACATACATCATTTGCGTCAATTTCTCTCTCGTGCGACGCAAATAATCAGACGCAAATCATGAATTCTGTAGTAGTGATGCACAAGCTGAGTTCAAGAAAGATAAGGGTAAGAAGCAAAGAAAGCAAAAAGATAAGCAAGAAGAGAGAAATGGAAAGAGATGAAAGAAATAAAAGAGAATCAACAGAAACTGATGTGTTAGACACATCCAAAAAATAAAGTAGCACCACACCACCATTGTTTAAGTACAACCCAAAAACCAAAGTATCATTGTTTTAACAGATTAAAGAGAAGGAAAGGGGAATTAGGGTTTGGGGAGAACAGAGAAAGAAGAGACAACAGCATTAATCTTCTCCCTCACAGCTAATTATCCTCTCTTGACAGCTTCTAGGATCTGCTCCTGCTGAAAATCCACCCTTGCTACTCTGGCCTCCACACCCTAGATCCTGGTGTGCAGTGGGGACAGAGACTCCTAAAGTGAATGCAGAATCCCATGAAGACTAGTAGTGGAGAGAAGCGGAAAATCCACAGCAGTAGACCTTGGAGAGATATGATCCTCCTCCAGATCTATAGTAACATCACCCTGACCCTGTTCCCTGGGAGACTTAGTCTCTGCTAGTCTCTGACTCTTTCGAACTGACCTTGGACCCCCAGCACTGACATCTTCCTCATGCTTCCTTTTGATCCCAGTCTCTCCCTTTCTCTTTGGTTCCTCAACCTCATATTCCAACTTACCACCCTGTACCCTCAACTTAAGCCTAGAGAGTGTGTCCTTGGTCAAGTAATTTTCAGGCTCTAGATCAAAAGAGGGACTGGCAGGAAGTTTGATTTGATTGTTTTTAAGAATGGTAGGGACAAGGTTACCATACCCAAAGTTTGTTGTTATGGAAAATGCAATAGGAGAGGTGAGCAATCATCAAAGCAGGAAGGTTTATTTTTATGTTTTTTGCAAGGCAGAACATAAGAGAAAGATCCATGAGGTTCCCTTGAGTCCGCTTGGAGGTTCTTGATAAAATAAAGTGCCAAACCAAGTGCAATAGGAATTTATGAAAAGGAGAAAGATCTTTTATTATCTAAGGACAGGTCAGTAGTAGCACCACCAAAATAACCCAGAATTGTGGCGTTTGAACCCCCATTCACATTCAATTTAGCCCTACCCTTAATGTAATCCTTGTACCCATTATTCGGTACTTCAAACCAATCAGAAAGTTTCTTCTCATTGAATTTTACCAATTTCCCATTAACAACACTAATGCATAAACCATCATTCTACTCAAAGTTTGAAATAAACTCACTCATTTCACATTCATATAAACCCTAATCAAAACTTAATACCTTAGTCCATTTTTGAAATTTGACAATATCAAGAAATTCTACCCACTTGATTTTCTTGCACCAAGAAAAATCGACACAAAATCCTATGATGTACTTAGAAGATTTAGACTTCTTACCGCGCTTAGTTGGAACCAAAATTTCTTTCTCCTGCTCTGTTTCATCATCATCAAGTTCTTCTTCCTTCTTGGGAGAAATCACTTCGTTAGCCGTTGAATTATCTTGAGAACCCAGGGAATCTTCATTAGAATTTGAAGATTTATTATCACTTTCATTGTAATTAACCAGAGGATAAGATTTTACAGCGGGAAAAGTTTTTGGTTTCATCGGAGGTTATGCGTTTGGGTGCCATTGAAGAGTTTTGGTGAAGAAGATGAAGATGAGAGGTTTTGAGAAAGAGCGTAAGTGTTTTTGCAGAGTTGATGGGTTTGAGGTAAAAAGGTGAAGTTTGCCGTGTAAATTTTGTTTGATGTGATGAAGGCTTTTATTTGGGGTTAGATTTATGGGGGATGGTGAAAAAACATTTATGGCGACTTTTCCCTCCCTTTCTTAATCCATTGAATTTTTATTTTAGGGTATGTACTTGTACGCTAGTGAAGTGGTGCCAAAAAAATTATTTGTGGAAGAAAAAGTAAATATAAAAAAAAAATTAAAATGAAGAGGATATTTACGATTTAGAAGAATAGTATAAAATGAAGAATAAGGTGTGAACTCATGCATGTTACATGTTCAAGCTTTATGTATGTAGACCTTACCACATGTTGCTCAAGTATATGTGAGGACAATAAGGGGAGTATTATGAAGACTAATGTGATTCATTTACAATGACTATGTAATGTATGAATAAATTCACAAAATTTTGCTGGTCACTTAGAGTAATCTTGTAACTAAGGGTTTCATTAGAAGTAGCATACTCAACGAATTCTAATCATCCCTAGCTTGTAACTGCCCGCTCCTCCGAGCTGCTAGCTAAACACGCTTAACATTCATAAATCTTAATTATTGTTAATTAAACCTCAGTTTACATTCCCTTGCAGTGGAAATATTGTCTACAAATCGATCCTAGACCTGTGGGTTATGGCCCACAATACAACGCTCTTGTATCAGACCTCAAAGAATCATATACTTATTTTTACAAAGATCTCAAAAGGAAATACAACCCAATGTCACAAAGAGTTTCCCTAGCACTAGATCAAATTACTCTTGTCCAAAAGCTCCTCTAGATCTTTAGCATAACTGAAGCTTTCAGCACCACGCCTGCACAATAGCAGAAAGAAATACAAAACAAACGAACTAAAATGAGCGGAAAGCTCAGTAACTTTACTTCAACCCGTCAAAACGGTTTTAGTTAACAAATATTTTCATAAATTAATTAAACGCAGATAGTATAGGTACTTATAATGAAGCTGGTTCTTTAAAATAATAAGGTATTAGCGTAGCTCAACTCTTATACCTTTTTCTTGGAAAGTAAGTTTTCCTCGAAGCACACGTAAGGCCAAAATGACTCAATAGAAATAAACACTTAATTAAGTACTACAACTTAGCGTATGAATCTTCAGATTTCTCACGAAACCTTCTTAAAAACGTCCACAGATATAAAATCGTAATACAAGGATTATTTCCGAGTGGAAAACATATCTGCTCACTAGTGTCTTATTAATCATATAGAATACATAAACTTAACTTCATAAATCTCCTTTGAACATACGGTGGGAACTTTAAAACATTATTTACTTATATTCAGGGGAAGTGAACACGAATAGAGAGAGCATGGCCAACCTGACACTTTGCTGTCTCTAACTTCTCTTCTTAATTAACTTAGAGGGTGGTTAAACCTTACTTAACTTATGGGCCGTCGCCCACCTTTTCGTACTGCTTGTAAGACTTTCAGGACATGTCCCCTTAACTCATAACTTATCGCATTTGCTCATAACTTACGTAGCTGAACTTAACATATTGTACGTAACCTAGTGTTGTTCTTCACTGTCTAGAGACAGCTTCTTCCCCTTGTAAAACATACTCAAAATAGTGCTTTTATAGTCAAAAGATCGTCTTTCAACTCATCTATAATTTACTCAAAAGCTCATGGGTTACCATACATAACATAAATCTCTTGTCAGTTTCCCGAATAGCATAAATCACAAAACATAGATAATAAAAGTCTTTTCTTCATAAATTATTTCTGCAAAATATACTTTGTGAACAAATCACAATTTAACTCATACACTAGTACAGAATAGACGATTTGCATCGGATGCGAGGCGCCCATTTGCGTCGGACATGGGTCCGACGGCACAGGTCTCAACGCATATCAGGATACAGGATCTGCGTCGGACAACGACGCGACGCAGTTGTTGAGTTATCTGCGTCGGACCCTACCTACCATGCGACGCAGATAATTCCTCGTCTGTCTCAGCAGCAAAGACTCATCTGCGTCGCATGAAGAGCTAAGCGCGACGCAGATGGCCAAGCCAGCAACCAAGCCCCACTCATGTGCGTCGCACATAGCATTACATGCGACGCAAATGAACTTCATCTGCGTCGCATCTACTGCTATGTGCGACGCACATGAAGTTTTTTTTACTGACAGCTTCTCAACCCAAATCTCTTTTGTAATTTACACATGGAGAAGCTTATCAACCACAATTTACACCAGGAAAATCGAGAAAGAAAATATAAAAAAGGAACTTAATTTCATTAAAAAAAATGTAATTTACACATATGGCTTACAACACTAGAAACTTGTAATTTTACCCGATCTAAAAAAAATGAAAATTAAACCTAAATTCTGGAACCTTTGCACAGCTTCGTTCTTCAACTTGGCACAGCTTCGTTAGATTTACCAGCGGTGAAAGCACTAGCTCGAGTTCTTCAACTTTACACAGCTTCGTTCGATTTACCAGCGAAAATAGCCAATTCACATCTAAAAATCGAAAACAAAAGATGAAGAAAACATCAATGGCGGATCTAAGTTGATAAAATCCGCAAAATTCGCAAAAAAAAAAAAGAAAAAAAAGACATTGAAATAGCTAAATCCTTCATATTATTAACTAAATACCACCGAATCACTAAACTACATTTACACAAATCCATCAATTTCTGAAAAGAAAAAGAAAAAACAGATCTAACGGAGAAAAATCCGAAGATAAGCAATGAAATTTACCATGAGCCTTAACACCCTTAACTTGAGCAATACCATGAGAATCCCTCAAAATCACACCAATCTGAGAAGGAGTCAAACCCTTCTTCGCAAACTTACAAATATTCTCATCAACCTTAAAAAAAGGAAAAATCACTTAAATTCAAAATCATTATAAAAAACAAATCAAACAAATAAAATAAATGAAGGAGAAAGTTACATCTTGAGATGAGATCTTAAGCCAAGCAGGTGGAGTACGTTCGAGTAGTAGACTCCATGGACATAATCAAGACGAGATGAAGAACGAGTTCACATGGAGTTGCAGAGAATGTGGGAGAGGAGTTGGAGAGAGAGAGGAGTGAGGGAGATTAGTTTTGACGGCTTGTGAAGGAAGAATGAGACATTAGGTTTGAGGAGTGAGAAGTCTAAAGTATAAATGGGAAACGTTTTAGAATATTGCGGGAGCTTATCTGCGTCGCACATGTAGCCCATGCGACGCAGATAAGCCCAATTCATTTTCTGGTAAAAAAAACGTAGTAGTTGCATTTTTTATATATAAAAATCAGCCCAAATCATCTGCGTCGGATGAGCCATACAGCCCGACGCAAATAACTTTTTGCATCGCATTAAAGTAACGTGCGACGCAGATAGGTCGTCTTTTGCGTCGATTCCATGTTGCATGCGACGCAAATGAGTCTTCTGCGACGTTTGTCCTGTTGTGCGACGCAGATGGTGAGACGCAAATCGTCGTTTTTCTACTAGTGACCACTCTGGTCAAGATGAAATACATATTTAAACTAAAAGTATAAGTACTTACATATATGTTTTGTAACCATAACTTTTTAAGACTTTATTGGCCTAAAATCAATCATTACATTACTTATACATAGTTAATAGAAGTTGATGTATCAATAGCGTAATCAAAGGTATAAACTCATTTACAGAAATAAAAACACAACTTTTAGCACGGGCATAGTAATACAGTTTTGCTGAACATAAACGTTACCTCAACTGCTTAACCCTTTATTTAGCTCCGATACTCAAGAACTCCAAGAAATTCATACTCCATTAGCTCTCTTTGAACTCCATAATAATTCTTCACAATAGACCTCAACAATAGTAATATTAATCAATATGTTTCCTCACTATGGTAACATATAGAGAGACACTAATTCAATTCCCTAATTATTGCTGCCCCAATCTATATAATCTTGCTGCCAAAGTATTATATGCTTTTAGAACCCATACTGAGCCAAACGTAGACTTAAATGTAAAATAAATACATACTTCCTCCAACACTTAATTTGGGTCTAACTCAAAAACAAAATAAGAAAGGAACAAGAAGCAATAGCAGCAATTTCACTATATAGAAGAGGAAGGAAAAACTCATTATACCTTTGATAAAAATTTCTCCAAAGCTAATTTGGGTTTCTTCAAAGACCAAAAGAAGAGCAGAGCAAGGAATCAAACTTCAACCACTAAACAACAGCAGCACCGGCGGCCAGGGTCCGCGGCGACGGTAGCCAACTCGCGGCGGCGCGCTGGGTAGCAGCCGTCAGAACCGAGGAGAGAGAGACGGAGAAAATGAGTGGGAGTTTCCTTTTCTTCAGCTTTTGTTCCTCTTTTTTTTTCAAGAATTAGAAACATTCTTTGTCTTATGATGGTTGATTTGAGGCTTGATTGTGTGTCTTCATTTGCAATTCACACCAAGAGAATGAATGAGGCATATTTTGCTTTTGCTCTTAGCACACACGTATGAAGGAGAGAAAGAGGTGGCAATTTCCTCTTGATGCCACGAAGGAAGAAGTGGAAAAGGCTCAAGGCCAACAATTGTAAATTCACAATTTCCTAGAAAATATATTGGAATAGAATTATATCTCTGAAAGCAATTTTCTCCAAAATTCTCATAAATAATCGAGCTATTAAATATCATTAGCCTTTAATGAAAGCCGCTTTTAAAAATCATTGTTGTTACACTAGTTCTAAGCGAATTTCTCTCGAACTTTTCTCTAGGAAGTGGTTTAGTCAAAATGTCAGCTATTTGATTTTATGTTGGACAAAATTGAACTTTAACAAGACCTTTTTCTACATTGTCCTTAAGAAAATGATGCCTAATGTGTATATGCTTGACCCTTGAATGATGTACTGGATCCTTGGAGATGTAGATTGCACTAGTATTATCACAATATATAGGAACACACTTAAACTTAATACCAAAGTCTCTTACCTGTTGCTTGATCCAGAGGACCTGGGAACAGCATGCAGCAGCAGCCACATACTCTGCCTATGCAGTGGACAAGGCAACTGATATGATATTTGAAGGCTATTTTTAGACTCTCGAATTAAGGGTGGGTTCTTTAGTGCATATTATGGTGTAGTTCGAAATTTATAAGATTAAGACACTCGAAAAAACTGATTAGTAGCAAAGGATATGAAGTTAATAATTCCTAACCAAGGATTAACAACAACTAGGGTTTGAAGAAGTTCAACTAATCCAAGTTGAAAATCAACTAAGGGTTTGCATTAGCTGCTAAGACTTTGAATTCACTCCGAAAACTTTAATTCACAAGGAATAGATTAAACTCAAATCACACATTGCCATAAAAGACTAGGAGCGTGCTATATTTTTAGGAGCAGCAAGAAAACCTTGCTCCCCAAGCTTACACAAAACACACGGCCAACCTAGAAGAATTTAAGGAAAGTTGCCCCTTAATTCAAGCCTAGAATCTAGCTGGAACTTAAGGAAACACAAGCTTTAAGGAAAGATGTGCAAATCTTTCCTAAAATGCACAAAACCACACGGCTGTAAGGACACTCCTTTGGCACGCCACATATAATCCAAGTTTAAGGAAACTTTCCTAAATTACAACTCATGACAACTAGGACTCTAATGAACCAAAACAAGCTAACATTTTCGGACCTTATTACAACTGATCTTAAATAAAAATAAGGTCCGGACCGAAAATCAAAACATTCAAAAAATTTCCTTTACCAATAACTCTCATATCCCCATCCCCTACCAGCCCCGTTTATGAGATTTTGGACCCCTAAGGGCGAACCTACATATTAAGGCCCTAATTAGGTCCGAATTTTTTGAAGTTTTAATTTTCGGTCCGGACCGCGAATAATTTTCCTTTTTTCTTTTTTTTTATACGAAAAACAGACTTATACCTGACCCCTAATCCGGGGCCACTTAGGTCGGAACAAGCCCCCACCAACGTACACTCGGGTGCGGGTTGTGTATGAGTCGGACCATTGTGGCTCAGCTCAAATTGGTTTTGGGTAGACATAAGTCAGTTTCTAAATGGGTTTGTGCGGATCAAGTAGGATTAAGCATATCAGATAAGAGAATTAAGCAGAAATATGGGTACTAGCAAGATAAAAATCGTATTAAGGCAAGATCACATCAACCTTACTAATACAAACTTTACTTTTGAGAGGTAAGAACTCTCCTAATACAAACTTCTCTTTACTAAATTTATGGATGATTCTGCCAAAGAGCTGAGCTCTTATTTGTTAGGTTTTCCTAGCTTCTCCTTTGATCTACTGCCATACTGATTACTCACATAACATAAAACTAATTCCCTTAATAGGTCAGTAAATATTCCTCTGAACAATCACTCAACCACCCCTATGCCTTAAACCACCCGCACTCGGAGGATCTACGTCATCAGTAAATATTTGTGATGCATAATAAAAGGGACTTTCTAGAGATCGATCACCACCATCTCTAACAACTTCTTCCTTAGCTTTTCTCTCTGTTTTTCTCTTTAGCCTTACCCACTTACTTACTTCCACAGTTGTCATCAAAGCAGCAAAAATACCCAACGATATACACAGAGGTATGGCAATCTGAACCGATTTAGGAGTATAGGTTAAATAGCAATAGCTTGAAGCCATGATTCCATGATTCCAGTTACAACCCGTAGAGATCTACCTATCTTCTTGACAAAATAGATTTCGTAATTAAGCGTAACAGGAAAATCTTCCCACTTGTCTAAGCTTTGAATTCCAGATACAACTTGAAAAAGTTGATAAAGGGGCAAAAAAATGGAGTTGGTGAATTTGGTGTTCATCAATAGTAGGCAATTTAAAAATGGAGAATCCCAGAATCCAAGCCCCTTGAACAGGAAGCCTAGAACCCAAATGCTCTCCTAATATATGAAGTTGCTCAACGCACACCTATCTCCAGCAATTTACTTTACCAAGAACTCCCACATCCCCATCCCCTTTCAGCCCTGTTTATGAATATTGGACCCCTAAGGGCGAACCTACATATTAGGGCCCTAATTAGGTCCAGATTTTTTGAATGTTTGATTTTTCGGTCCATACCGAAAAAATAAAAAGTTGCTTGATCCGAAATTTTTGATGTTTTGATTTTCGGTCCGAACCGCGAATAATTTTCCTTTTTCTTTTGTTTTTTTTATACGAAAAACAGAATTAGACTTGACCCAATGACCCCTAATCCGGGGAACAAGCCCCACCAACGTACACTCGGGTGCGGGTTGGGTATGGGTCGGACCATTTTGGCTCAGCTCAAATTGGTTTTGGGTAGACATAAGTCGGTTTCTAAATGGGTTTGTGCGGATCAAGTAGGATTAAGCAGATTAGATAAGAGAATTAAGAAGAAATATGGGTACTAGCACGATAGAAATCGTATTAAGGCAAGATCACAGCAACCTTCCTAATATAAACCTTACTTTTGAGAGGTAAGAACTTTCCTATTACAAACTTCTCTTTACTATATTTCTGGATGATTATGCCAAAGAGCTGAGCTCCTATTTGTTAGGTTCTCCTAGCTTCTCCTTCGATCTACTGACATTCTGATTACTCACATAACATAAAACTAAGGTTCAGATTGTCTTCAGCTAGAATGTAGGCGATTATGCACCATAAACTTCACGAGCGTGTGCCATGTTGCCATGATCTTAGCAACTAATTCCACTAGCCGTTAGTGGAGACAAACCGCAGGTGGGTTGAAGCAGTTGGCGAGTTTCAAGCACGATGTTCCACAAATTAAGCCACGCGTTTTTCAACCTATTTTCGATAATAACAACAGCAGCAAAAGATCTAATAACTTAAGAATCTTTTACTCAAGGATTCAAAGTTAATAGATTTATCAAACATACCATATTATAAAATTCAAAGTGCATAATAATATCTTGACTAGATTAGAAATAATTAATCTTTCTCCACAAGACATACAAAAACTAACATAATAATATTTTTTGGGATTTTCAATTTTTTCAAAATAAAAAATATACAATAACCTAATTATTTGGCATCATCAAAACATGGAATACAACAAGTGTAAAAGGGCAAAAAAAACAAATTAAAAGAGCAATTACATATAGTTATTTATATTATTAATTAGCTGATGACAATATGTATAAAGAAGTTAGTTCCTCTAAAAAAAATTGGGGTGGGGGGGGTGGGGGGGTAAGAGACAAACCTTATTGTGATGTTTGCGTGCAAACACTTAAGATGGTGCGCCATATGACTTATGAGCACTAAGATAGTGATACTTTGACGGCTGAAATCATACAATAGTAAACTAATTTCTTAATGAGTTATATAAATACTTTTGTAAGACAAAAATTTTTAAGGCGTAATCAAATTGATTATATGAAGTATGAACATGAATATCATGTTAAATACATTCTTCAAAATTCTTCCTACTTTTACATTATTATTTTTTAATGAACTATTTCCTTAATTACCCTCCATTACCCTACTACATATAGGTCCATTAACATCAAAACTCTAAACTCCCTCATTTTCCTTGGGTTTCATTGCCACAATAAGTGGGAAGAAAATCCATTACTTTATTTCGATTATTCAAATTATTTGATATTATCTAACTACCCCTATATGTTTCGTTCTTTTATGTAGTAGGTTGTTAACAAAGAATTGAAAGAGTGATTTTCTTTAAACATTCTCCATCGTTACTTTTTGAAGATATACAATGTAGACTACAAAGTAGGAAACAAATAACAAACTTTCCCAACTAGCCTAATTACACGAGATAAACAAGGATCACAATCCTTGACCAATGTACATAAAAGAATATTCTACAATAATATTCTACATTGTTCTAACACAACCCCTCAGTCGAAGCGGGAAGTTTCCGAACACTGAGACCGTCACGAAAATCTTCAAAAAGGACCAAAGGAAGACCTTTTGTGAAAATGTCGGCGATCTGGTGATAAGATGGAACATGTAATACTCGAACCTGGCCACGAGCAACCTTTTCGCGAACACAATGAATATCAAGCTCAATGTGTTTAGTGCGCTAATGGTTGACCGGATTACCGGACAAATAAATTGCACTAACATTGTTATAATACACCAAAGTAGCTTTATAAAATAGGATATTGTAGTTCAAGTAGAAAATTGTGTAACCAACAAGATTCAGAGACAACATTAGCTACACCACGACACTCAGCTTCAGCACAAGAAAGGGTGAATGTGGCTTGTCGTTTTGCAGGCCAAGAAACTAAGTTATCACCACGACAAACACAATATTTCGAGGTAGATCTGCGAGTATCTGGACAACCACCCCAATCAACATCAGGATACAAGTGCAGGCCATGAGAGTGGAAATCGAAGAAGGATACAAGTGCAGGCCATGATCAAGAGTACTCTGAATGTAGCGCACAATGAGCTTAAGAGCATGCATATGTTCCTCACCAGAATCATGCATGAATAAACAGACATGTTGTACATCATAGGCAATATTAGGTATGGTGAACGTAAGATACTGGAGATCCCCTGCAAGACTACGATAATGTAAGGGATTCTCATAAGGGGTATAAGCATGAGCACTCATTTTGGGCTTTGCATCCACTGGAGTTCGCGACGATTTACATGAAGACATACCAGCACGTTCCATGATCTCAAGAACATACTTTCGTTGAGACAAAAATAAACCACATGCAGGGCGAGTCACAGCAATGCCCAAAAAATAATTCAAAGGCCCAAGGTCCTTCATAGCAAATTCCGAGCTAAGATTAGCCATGATAGACTTACGCAATACATCCAATGAATAAGATGATGTCATCAACATATAATAAAAGATAAGCCATATCAAAACCATGTCGATACATAAACAGAGAATGATCAGACTTAATATGAGTAAACCCAAGCTGCAAAATGCATATACCAGCCCCGGATAGCCTGTTTAAGCCCATATAAGCACTTCTTCAAGAGACAAACATGAGTGGGACAATCTAGATCTCGAAAAGCCATGGACTGATGCATATAAACAGTCTCATTAAGATTTGTAAGTTAAAAGGTGTTCTTCACATCAAGCTGGTGAATAGGTCAAGATTTGGACAAAGCCAAGCTCAAAACAGTGCAGATAGTAGCCAGTTTGACTACGAGGCTAAAAGTCTCTCCACAATCAATACCAACATGTTGAGTCTGTCCATCACCTACAAGACGGGTCTTATGCTTCTCAAAAGTGTCATCATAATGTTCTTTATGATTAAAAATCCTCATAGAACGAATAACATTCACATTAGGTGGACGGGAAACCAACTCCAACGTCTTATTTTTAGTAAGAGCATTATATTCATCAGTCATGGCCATGTTCCAATTCACATCACGAAGAGCACTCACTGTGTTACGTGGCAAAGGGGATTTTGAAGCTTGTGTGTGGAGGTTAAGCTGACGTTTGGGCTTAAAATCTCATGTTGGATGCGGGTACCGGGGGTGAGGGTACGGTGCTTGAGGGACACTGGAATGTGGCTGAGGAGATGAAATGGATGGAGTAGGGGAACTGGGCTGGTTCGGATGAGGCACAGTAGGAGAGGATATGGAAGACTACCCAACGTGTGGGCTGTGAGAGGAGATGGGCCTGGGATTGGGAGCAGTGAGTGTGGGAGAGGAGCGCCTAGCGTGTGCTGGTGAAGGGAACGTGGGCGTGGACTGGTGGGAGTCAACGTAGGAGAAAGAGACAAAGAGAGCACGGGTCCAGTGGGAGAGTGCTGGGTTGGGCTCAAAATAGGCGATGCTGGGAATTTTGTTAGCTAGCAAGGGGGGGATTCGGCTGGGCTGGCGTGTGAATGATTGCTAGAGATACCCTCTTGTAAAAATTCATAGGCATGTGTGGGTAGAGTATGCACAGTGGCAAATGGGAATTTTGATTCATCAAAAATAACATGGCGGCAAATGATGATTTTGCGGGATGACATGTCATAGCATTTGTAACCACGGTGATTAGAAGGATACCCTAAAAAAACACATGGAGTAGAGCGGGCATGAAGCTTATTAATGGTAGTGGGGGGAAATAAAGGATAACACATACACCTAAAAACCCAAAGATGAGCATAGGAAGGATCTCGTTGATTTGTGAGGAGTTTGATAGGTTAGACCCTTGTTTGGAACGATGTTAAGGAGGTAGGTTACTATTTGTAATGCACGATGCCTAAAGGAGGGGGGAAGGTAAGTGAGTGTCTCTATAACCATCAATAGGAATAGAACTACCATTACCAACAATTATACCACGAGATTTGTTCATATTAAAATAAGATGAGAGAGGGCCTGGATTTTAGGTCATGTGGGAAGTGGCCCCGGTGTCCATATACCAGTTGAGGTTGGGAGGAGCGAGCCTAAGAGTGTATATAGCTGCTTTAGTGTTAGTTGAGCTTGAAGGAGGAGCTGTAGAGACTGTAGAGGCTACATAAGCCTGTTGTAGGTGTGGCCTGGGCCCTAATTACCATGCTGGCCTGTATGGAGATGGTGCACCAGGCCTGGCCTAAGGAAGAGTGGGGTAAGGGGATGGAGGCATAGGCCACTGACCCCATGACCATGCCCACGTAAGAGGGAGCACCCCCTGCACAGCCGCCGGTTCACCTGCTATCGGACTGCGACCACCGCGGTTGCCACCGCCGGAATTCCGGCCACCGCCAACACCGCGATTTTTATTCCCTCCTTGATTGCGGTTTTTGCCATGATTTTTCCCACCATGAGAATTATGGCGAGGTTGACAGTTGTGTCTCATCCGTGTCACGGACCACCATGGCGGCACTGATGGAGGCTTTCTTGGCAAGGCCTACATCTTCAAGTGTGAGCATGGAACGGGCTTGGTAAAAAGGTGGAAGAGGGTCACTTTGGCGAATGAGAGTGGCAACTTGAGGAATCCGTGAGACCGCAAACCATTTGTAGAACAAGGCGGTTGTTAGAGTCCGGGGCTCCTATATTTTTGAGTTGATCGGATAAAGTCTTGAGATGTTGACAATACACAGAGGCATTAGGAAAGTCCTCCATATGTATATTAGAGTATTCTTGTTCAAGAGTGACGGCACGAGAATTCTTGTTGTCTTGGAAAATATCGCGTAAGCGATTCCAAGCATCCATAGCCGTAGAGTCGGGATTAATAATGGTATGGAGGAGATCATCGAAAATAGTGGCATAGATCTATTGGAGGACCGTAGCATCAAGAGTAGACCAAAGCTCTTTTTCATCATCCGTCGTAAGGTCCTTCTCTTTCCCTTTTCCTGGCGGAATAATGTGATGGATGACTTTGTGAGATCAAGCATGGATCTTAAATAATTCCGCCCACGTGGAGTATTGGACATTTTCCATGGCTATAGTGATGGAGATCTGGTTCCGAATATTCGAAACAACGAGAGCGGGATGAAATGTGGACTTGTCGTCAGTCATGGTGGCTGGACGGAATAACACAACTAGGGATGCAAGTGGGGCGGGTCAAGTAGGAGACCCGCCCCATCCCCGCCCCAATGGGGTGAGGATGGATCCTAGTTTGGTGGGTAGTGGGGCGGGGATGGGGATGAAAGTTATACCCGCCATTGGTGATGGGGCGGGGGTGGATTTTAAGTTGTACCCGCCCCATCCCCTCCCCGCTCCGCCCTTTCCCCACTCATCCTACATCTTACCCACTTAAAATATTAAATTTTCAACAAATTACAAGTCTATAACACTCTTTAATAGTTTTTCTAGCTGTATATATTTTTTGTTGTTAGTATTTAAAATTATATATGGTATATGAGTATTATTTAGTGAGTTTCAAATGAGGATTAAGTGGATGGTGGGGCGAGGAAGGTGGGGATTTGGTGGGGATGGATACCCAAGTGGGTGATGGGGCGAGGATGGTTTTAATTGTGTACATGGCGGGGCGGGGATGGTGATGAGTTTCGGACCCACTGCGGGGATGGGGATGGGGATGGGGATGAAGAAGTGAGGTGGGGATGGGGATGAGAATGTCAAAATCCCCCGCCCCGCCCCCCTTGAGTTGCATCCCTAAACACGACCGAGGTGAGAATGTGGCCGAAGAAGATGGTCGAGGACAGCAAAAGAGAAGATGGGGTAGAGAAGAAAAAAAAATCGGCCTAGGAAGGCTCTGATACCATGGAAGAATGATTTTCCTTAAACATTCTCCATTTTTACTTTGTGAAGATATACAAGTGTAGACTATAAAGTAGGAAACAAATAACAAACTTTCCTAACTAGCCTAGTTACATGAGATAATCAAGGATCACAATCCTTGACCAATGTACATAGAAGAATGTTCTATAATAATATTCTACATTATTCTAACAAGAATAATTTATTTTCCCAAGTTAGTCTTTGCTTTGTGTTTACAAGGTTGATAAATTTTTATATCCTCGGTTGTATTTACAATTTTCTTCTCTTGGTATAAAATTAGGCTTTGAGTAACGTGTTCGATTTGTTCTAAACATAGATAATAAAATATAGAACATACTACCTCCGTTTCACAATGCATGCACCATTTTTCTCTTTTGGATGTTTCACAATACATGCACTATTTCGTCTTTTGGAGCTTTACAATACGTACATCCCCTCCTTTAAAACATAATCACATGGGTTTAAGATGCAATCACAACTCTCTCTCTCTCTCTCTCTCTCCTCACCCTTGGTTTGTGTGCCATATATAAATGGTGCATGTATTGTGAAACGAAGGTAGTATTTTGAGAAGATAAAATAAAGCAAATGGATATATCTATGTGATTTGGTCAACATGACCTACTCCATCTGATAAGGGATTGGATTTTCATACTATCTTTCATGGATGATTAAAGAAGATAAATAGTGGAGGAGTCGAGGAGATATATTCTCTCCCTCTCAAAATTATAACTCTTTGTCCACGGGGAATTACATCTTGGCTTGAAGTGGCTTCTCCAAAAATACTCTTTTAATGTTACCTTATAAAAGACATTAAAACTCTAAAAAAAACCAAGAAACTATAAGTTATTCTTAGCTAATATTTCTTATAACAATTTTAAAGTCCATATAAACCACAAATATCAAAATTGACCAAACGATGAAACCGCCCTCTCGGGGGCACTATTCACCTGTCCGAGCATAACTGCGACATTTGACCAAAACTCTAGTTTCACTTATCCCGTCCGAACAACTCTTCGACACCTAAAAATTTGGTTTTTCATGGGATTAAAGGCACAATTTACAATAGCACTAGTTGATAATTGTTAATGTAGTAAAAGAAATAAAAGAGTAATTTCAGTATCCTTGCTAGGCTAAAGTTTAGGGTAATAAAATTGTTAAACCTCGGCCAATATCAAACTTGACTTGTTTGATCAGCTTTAGGATGTGGAACTCAAACCCACTTAGGGTATATATAGTCTTTTAAAAAGGGCTGGTATGACATGAATTTTGAACATATAAGAGCTCAAGTATAAGAACATTAAAAACACTAGCCTAATAATTACGGGCAGTTGCTGCTTTATATAAGATTTTAATTTTCAATTAGTTTAGAATAGTCCTAACTTTGGATTTGTTTTTCCAAAACAGTATTCAACCTAAAATGATCTGTAAAACCAGTTAGATGTGTTATGTGTCACCAATCACCATATTATTGGCTCTTTTGCCTTCTTTTAAGAAAACGAACTAAATACTACAACACTTCTATGTGGCTTGTGGATGGGTGGACTGAGTGGAGAGAGAATGAGGGAGAAATTTAGAAAAAAATCCAAAGAAAAAGAATCAAATGACCAATAATTTTTTTTTCATGTGATATTTTTAACTAGTTTGTCAATCAAATTATACTGACGAACGTTTAAGAAAGATATGCTTTAAAGTAGGCCATTTTATGTTCATCGACAATTGATACCTTTCAAAACAGATTTGTCATAGTTAGACCTAATAATGTTAATTAGTCATTAAAGATTTGCAAATGGATAAAATCAATGAAGCGAATTAGTAATATTGTTGTCCTTCATCTTAAGACAATACAATTACAAAAATCTTACCCATGTAGATTACTAAGCTACCCTCAACGGGTACATCCATTTGGGTGGTCAAAAATAGCCAATAACTCATCCAAAATCTTCACAAACTCAAAAAAATAAAAAGGTCCCTAAAGATTATCATATCCATGTCTTCTAATCGTCTTTGAATAACCAAAAGCACAACCCATGGCTCGATTGGCAAACTTATATGGTGTCACTGAGAGTTTACCAGCAGCCATCTCTAAGGCTCCTAACATCCAAAGAACACCTTCCAAATCATGCAGAATTAAATGCCAAGCCAAAATGTTTGAGAATTTTGATCAATTTGAGCAACAATGTTCATCTTTGGCACTCAAAAATACAACAAGAAGGTCAGTTTTAGGCATTGCTTCTATTGCTCTACTTGCTCAACTTGATATTAATAATGCTTCATTAGCTGAGGAAGAAAATCAGTTGTGGCTCACTGGCCCTCTTCCTGGATTACCTCCAGCTGAAAATAGTAAGTATTAGTCTTTCTCATTCTTTATTTTCCTCTTTTGGAGGAGATAGAGTCTTTTGTAGAACTCTAGAGGATTCAAACACGGAGTGAATGGAATTAATAGCCACTCTGGTGTATATTATAACAGTTGTTATTCTATACCTGAGTGTAATTTTAACTACTTTTCATGGCATTTTAAACATCATTACTCAAGTGTAGAAACGAACATCCGGGTTGTATATACATAAAATACTTGTAGCTTGTGCTCCTCACTAAATTACAACAAATGCCAATGGTAATGATCAATCCATCTCCAAGATTTAATTTTTATGCCAAATTTAAATCACTCAAAAATAAATCAAATGAACTAAATTATGTAATTGGTCAAAAGTCCCTCGCCTCAAAAAATAATGGAAATCAGCTGAGATATGTGAGAAGTCCCAAGATAATGTTTTTAAAAGACTAAGCATTATTTATTCAACCGATATCAGTATTAGGATCTACTTAAAACGACTTGTTGATACCTAATCAAAACTTAAAAACGACTAGTTAGTTCTATATAAAATAAAATAAAAAAGAGTCAAATAGACTCAGAATTTTGCATCCAACCAAAACCAAGAAAGTTATAGTATGTGTTAGAGTTGAAAATGTCAGTGACATAAACTATTTTCATTTCTCCGTCCATATCACATCCAATCTAACTTTTCAACATTTGAATTATGCAACACAGGTTAGAGGCTTCCCATAACTTTTGGAACTTGTTCATATTTTGAATGATTATATCTCATGTATCATGCCCTTAGAATTGGCAGTTAGATTATTAATAGAAGGACACCTGTAATCAATATGCGAAATTTCCACAAATATGAAGAACATTATAATATACTTATTCTTTAATAATACTTCTGTTTTTTTAGTTGCAACATTTGATTGTTTTTAATCCGCTCATCAAAAAGGCAAATGTTGCATCTAAAATAAATGGTTAGATTACACGTCCAGACCTAATCGACTAATACGCCTTCTAGTAGGATCTACTTGTTGGTGACAAGGTAAAAAGTTTGGGCTTTTCAGTAATTTTGTTGAAAACCCATTTGTGTGTGCTTTATTGCAGAGATTTTTAATGAAGAAACAGGAACAAGGACATTTCTGAAGAAGGGAATTTACATGGCTAACATTGGAACAAAAGGAAGTGCACATAGACTTAGAAAATATGCCTTTGATCTTATGGCACTGGGAGACTTAATAGCCCAAGATACCTTTAACTATGTAAGAAGGTACCTCCGTCTTAAAGGCACCTTCATGTACTATGATTTTGACAAGGTTATCTCTGCTTCACCTGTACCTGATAAACAACCTCTCACCGACCTTGCTAATAGGCTCTTCGATAATTTCGAAAAGGTAAGAAATTTTAACTTAGAAGCTAAATTTCCTTGGACGCAAAATATTTTCATCCCCAGACTAATAGTTTATTTTGATAGAGGAATTCACAGGGAAAGAAAGCGATTGATTTTCCCTCTTAATAACCAAATCATTCCCAAGTTGGAAAGATTTGGAAGGAAACTTCGATCTCACTCTTCCCTCCCCCTTCCCTTTACTTCCCTCCACACCCTTTACCCTCCATTGTCATCTAGATAAAAGTGTGAGGGTATGTGCTATTCACCTAAATTATCTAACTAAAATTTAATTTATTTAACCTGACCATCTTTGATTTCACCTTATATATACATTTGTGTGGACCTTATTAAACCTGATGAACTCTTAAATTTAGTTTTCCAAGGTGAAGAACACATACCCCCAAAAACTTTCAGAGAATGACATTTCAAAAATAAACGGAAACAATTTCCATCCAGCCATATAGAACCTTCCCTTAACAGTTATTTATACTCAAAAGTGACAGATTTATTGTTCATCAATATGTTGCCAGCTTCAAGATGCTGTGAAACTGAAGGATCTTCCTCAAACACAATCTTGCTACAACGACACGACAGTTATCCTGCAAGAGGTGATGGATAGAATGGCATAGCTTTTTGCAGATATTTCTACCTTTTTTTTTTTCTATCCTGTGATTGTACAAGTAATTTTGAAGATATGAACAGCACAAAGATACTGAGAAGATAAATCATTGAAGTATTAATACATAGCTCAAGTGAATAGATTCACATAAGAATTAGAATTATAAATACACGTGAGGGGAACAGGTTAAAAAATCAACCTCAGTGTAATGTTAAGTGTTTGATCATTGATACAACTCTGGATAATTCAAATGAGTAAAAATAGCCCCACTCCCAGTCCCATAAAATACAAGTTCGTCATTTCCATAATTTTGTTACTTAATCACTATACAAAATCATTCTTCTCCTACGTTAGAATTATCGATCGATCATTCTTTTTTCTTCATTCTTCCTTGCTCGTCTTAGTCTTTATTTTGTGCTTAAGTGGGTTATGATGAGCCAAGAAAAATATAAAATACACAACCTGGTATATCACAAACAGCTGATCATCTTCCAACATATGATTAGCCATAGCTTAGACGAGATTCGGAGGATCGCACATTGGTCTGGCGCCGGGGAATACCTATCTCACAAGCGTTGACTCGAGCCGCAAACCGGAGCGAACATAATGACTCGCCCAGCGATGAGGATTCAGGGGATATGTTAGCAAACATCAAGGTCTTGGAGTCCCCACCAAGGCAAGGCTATTCCACAATGAAGCCAGATGATAATCAATATCATTCATTAAAATGATTTCTAAAGAATAGTCATCAATGATATACAATCTCTCTTAAATGGTAAGTTGGTAACAAGAAACAAAAGAGATCAAAATTATATGATATTTTCTGTTTGGTAGCTGTTTCTAAATTGTGGTAAAGATAATGGATTTATATGTAATTTTGTAAAGATAGTCTCATGCCAGATCATGTGGTAATGGAACTTCGTCTAAAATATGTGTTTTTCTTCACAAATTTCTATTACCATTCAATATTACCTATAAAGTGGTAATGGATGGTAATGCAAATTTGCAAGAAAAAATAGGTATTTGAGGATCAAATAGCATTATCACTGACATTTGAGTTAATGTATTGAAATTTTCCAATTAAATTATGCGATTGTATTAAGCCTTACTTTGTTAGTCAGAGCATTAGTTTAGTTAGTTCGTACTTATTCAAAAGTGCCAATCAACGAAGTAATCCATCAAATTCCATATATTAAACAAAATTCAAGCATATTATTAACAAACCTGCAGGAGATACGTCAATTTAGAATTTCTAAATGGTACATGGTCTTCCCTTTTCGCCAGAGCAAATATGACATCGCTTAGAGAGGATAAGCTTTTATTAATGGCCTGATCAATAGAGAAAAGAAACCATTAAGTTATAAGAAACTAACTCGAAGTAAGAGGAACCAGCAACTTGATATAACAAAATGAAAGAAAGGTAATACCTGGGTTTCCTTCAATCGATCTCCTGTAGACCCACTCTTTGAAAGACGTTCACTTCCGGCAAGGTCAATCAGGTTTAGCACACCTTGTACTTGTTGCTCAGTGCTCTAACCAAATTCAGAAAGCACATAGATTTTCAAAATCAATACTATGTCAATTTGGTAAACACTAAACAATAAGATAATTAACTGTGATTGTAAAATTATAAAATACCTCGTTGACACCAGATATACGCATAGTGAAAACAAAGTGACTACGTGATGATTGCTCATTCATAAGGGTCTTCCCCACTGACCTGCAAGAAACCACATACAACATTTATGCAGAGCTAAAGAAAATAATTATACACTGCAAAAACAAAATTGAAGAAAAAGGAAGTAAAGGCTTAAAGAGTATAATAATGCACTGTTTTAGCAATTGCACATATCATAAAGATATTTACCTGCTTATAGCAGCCTTCTCCAACAGATACGCGACCTCTTTAGAACTACGAACATCAACAACGGTAAGATCAGAGACTTGTGTGTTACCATTTGCATCATGTTTGATAGTGTAGTGTTTTCCAGCAGTGCCATTCTCTATTGAGCTTGATTTATTTGTAGATAATAAATCACGGATAGTCTCGTTATAGATCTCCAACATGGACACCTGCAAAGAGTAGAGTAGAGTAGAGTAAAAAATACATGGTGGTTATTCATGACTAGAATATACAGTAGTTGCTAAGCACATAGCTGTAGCAAAGATATTTACTATTCACCTGCAGTTCATATTTCCAGCCTTGTGATTTAAGAGACTGCCTTGTCGCAAAAATCTGCTCTAATGAGCGAGGAATCAATCCCTTCTTCTCGGGGTTTCCAGGACTTCCCATCATGGTATATGTTTTACCAGAGCCAGTTTGACCATAGGCAAAAATGCAGACCTGAACGCACAAGCTATATGTTGATATCACAGTCTCACAGATAAAGACTTTAATGATGGAATGTACCAAGGTCAAAATGGAAGTAATAGCATTAAATTGAAGGTTGCACAACTAGGAAACTTCAATTTTAGCAAATACTGAACATACATAGAGTTGTGTTATTGCATATTGTCAGGGGAGGGGGCCTCCTCCGGTTCCTTTAAATTGCAACAATTTGACTTTTGCACTATTCACATATTCCACTTTGACCATACTTTTAAACCAATACTTCATAAAAACAATTGTTACTATGTAAATGTTATTCAATTTATGTCGATATATATTTTCAAAATATAAAATGTTTATAATTTTTAACTAATGAATAGTTAAACATATTAGTGGTCAAAGTTATAAGTTGGCATGCATGAAAGTCAAATTGTTGCAATTTTAATGAAACAAAGGAACATATAGTTGAAGTTACTTTGACATGAACACCTTATAGCCATCGAGTGCACTCTGAACAAGCTGTGAGATCTCCACAAATACATCTTCTTGAGGCGCATCGGGCGTAAACACCTTGTCAAATGTAAATGAATGCTTTTGACCTAGTTACGAAGTAAAGAAGAACCATCAGTGATTCGGGCATAACAATTTGACTTGGAAGTAAATATTGTAGATATTCCTTAACCTACCATTTTGCAACAAGTCAACTCCCCGTCCCATGGTTTCTGTAGATGTGGGGAAAGCAATGACTTTAGTATCTGCACTAGAACTTTCATCGGGTAATATAGGTCGTACTCTGCAGAAAACACGTATATTCCCCTTCAGTTCCTGCCAAAAAGAAAGTGATTAAGTGATCCTGCATAAAGTCAATGGCAGCAAAATTCTTCAAGAAATATATATACCAATATGGTGTTGTGCAACTTTTTACGTAGTTTCTCTCCCTCGACAATTTTCACTTCTGCATCTGCCAAACGGTTCTGCAAATCACAAATTACCATATTTTGCTCTTCAAATTGCATTCTGGTCTCCGTAGCAGATAAATCGCTCATCTAAAGCCATGAAAAAGAGAATTATTTGTCAGTGATTTATATCAGCAATCTAAAGTCAGTCTTTTTTTCTAGTGTTAATATGTTTCCAAATTTTTACCACCTTCAACCTCTTAAAAGACCAAGAGAGTAATACCATGCTATGTAACCCAATCATACAATTTCTACCAAGGGAAAAAAGATAGAAAATACTCTCCAAATGATTCACTTATTCTATTAAGAGCAGATTACAATAACTCAGCATAAAATAAAAATTGATTGGATACCTGCAATTTCTTGTGTGCAGCTGCCAACTGATTTTGTAAGGTCTGAACTAGTTCATTCTGCGTTGAACACTTAGCCTGCTATATGTGTGGAAGAGTGAGAACACAATAAAAGTGATGCATTTAATCAGTGGACAAACAGAAAACTTGATAGACCTCCAATTCGTTTGATTTCATTGTGAGGCAATCCAGCTCGGAAACGGATCTTCCTGTGAAATCTTTGTACTTGGCTATTTCATCTGTTAAAGTCTGTACTTGTGACAACTGGCGATCACGATCATCTCTAGCCTGCTGTAGCTCTGTCCTAAGACATCCCACTTCATTAATTAAGGCCTCCTTTTGCTTGACAGCCTCTTCTTGAGATGACTACGAACATGATGCATACAAGTGCAAATGAGCCATTTAGTGACCACCAATGGTGTAACAAGAAAACCATCAAAACATACCGATCTCCTATTCAGGGTATAGGAACTTATCTAAATTATTGGGACATATTGAATTTATTGGAACTTATCTAAATTTATTTGAACTTAATTTTTCTTGTAAATAATTATACTATAACTTCCATACAGATAGAGCACAACGTTATCTAGTGCCTTGAGTGAGTGTCTAGCAGAAAAGGTTGCTTTACTCACCTTGGATAAAGTCAACTGATCCTGCAATGAAGTGTATTGTCCCCTCAAGGTGCTAAGGTTTTCAGCAACGGCAGCCTTCTCGCTCTCAACACGTTTCAAGGTCTCATTCGCTGTAGAAAGTTCAGTTTGCAGTTTGCTATTGTACTGCTGCAAACTGGTGTTGTAATCCTGTAATCTCTTGTACATGTCGTTAAGTGAAGATATCTGCAGCATATATGGCATACCACGCAGATTCAGAAAACCAATAATCTTGTCCTCCATCAGTTGATTACAAAAAATATCTTGTATCCATTCGACTGAACAACGTCATAAACGAATCATCCATTTGATCAGCCTACCTTTTGATTGGAAGTCTGCTGCTCTTGGCGAGCTTTTTCAAGGTCTTCGGACAAAGAAGTTTGCAATCTTTCTGCAGCTATCCTGGCCTCTTTTTCCCTTGACAAGTCATCCATCACAACCTAATCATGATGGTCAAGTTAATCTACTTACAAACAATAGCAATATAATTTGACTTCAGATAATTTAATTTGGTGCTCACCAACTTATCTGATGCTTCTTTTGCACATTTATCTTGCAACAAGTTGTAGTTCTTTCTTAACTCCATGATAATCGCATTCAATTCTTCCTCCTTGTTTTGCATCAGCATCTCTAAGAAAGAAAAAAATCTAATTCATATCCAACAGTTTGTTCACTTCAAAATTATACTCCAATCCCACGAAATTCAATGATATAAATAGTCATCATACCCATATCCGAGCATTTTCTCTCTGCCGCTTGCAACAATTCCCGGAGATTATCTTGTTCTAAGAGATACCCTCCTTCAAGCTCTTGAAACCATCTGATACAAAGCCGAAGTCTTCTTATGTAATCCATCATTTGTTCACATCGTTCCTAAAGTATTCAAATTCACCAAAAAATGCACAAAGAGCCCCGAAATTAACAATGCAAAATTATAGAGCAATAATTACATCATACACACAGGATAACCATCATATATTCCATGATAAAAATTAATAATTTAAATTTGAGTTCATTCAACAAGCTTGTTTCTTTTCTTTTCTCCTAAACTCAAAAAAACAGCAAAGAGATAAAAAGAACACAAAACACAGGAAAAATAGACATAACCATTATAAATTTATAAGGTATTTATATATATATATTATACACATAAACTAAACCAAAATCAGAGGAAAAACAGTCATAAGCTCAGAAAATCCAAATGGAAATTTAACCAAAAACTTCAATAAATCTAAATTAAATACACAGAAACAAAGTGTCATAAACTCAACAAACTTAACTGAAAATTCAAATAATATGTACCCCACAATACCTGTTTCCCCTTTTCAAACACTCAAACACAAGACAAACACAAAACTAGAACATAAACTCAGGCAAAAAAGAAAAAAAACAGTCATAAACTTTCCAAATACAACTTTCAAAAAATCCCATAAATTTTATTTTTTTGGGTACTACCTTATAATTAAACTTGTTCTTGGTTTTCATCCTCTCATTCAACAAGAGCTCAACATCTTCCTTAGCAAACTCAAGAACACCAACATCCGAACCCGCATTGCTACCGGGTGCACTTGGCGGTGCACTCGCCGGAAAAGATTCCCGGCGACCATTTACGCCGGAAAAAGGACGAATTCCATTTGATCTGGGACCCACCATACTCTCTCTCCTCCTTTGCTCCAAGCCCTCTACACCGTTAAACTGATTCTGATACTTCATCATCATCATCTACCCACCTACACATTTCTATACACACCAACAAATCATTATAATATTACTTTATTACATAATAAAAAATGTTGCTTTCATTTTTATTGTAAATAAAGACAATTTTAAAGCCAACCCATAATCAATATTTTAGCCAGTATTTTGAAAAATTCAATCTTTAGTTATTACATTAATAAATTAAAGATTAGTACTTGGCTAAACTAATTGTTTAATAACCTAATCTTCAGTAAGTTAGAATATTTTTAGTTGAGTGTTTCAAATAGTAATAACCCAGAAAAATGCAATGAATTTTACATATTACATATGAATGAATTAACAGAGAAGCAAATGTGTGACAAGAAATATTACTATATTATTCATAATAATTAGTAAAAATGTCCCCAAAAAAATGGGAAAAATAAATAAAATCATAAATGAAAAAACTTACACAGTAGACAAGAAAGTGGGATTTGCAGTGGAAGCAAACGTGAGTAGTGAAGAAAGTAGAAGAAGAAGTAGAGAGAGAAAGAGGAGAAAGAGGAGAGAGAGTGAGGTTTGAACTTTTAGGAAGAGAGAGAGAGAGGGAGAGAGAGAAAATAAAAATGAAATTAATTTTTTTGTTAAGAACTTTTTACTGTGGTGGGTCCATGGATTGAAATCAAAGCAATCATGTGAATCGCAACCGTTGCTTATTTGAGCAGTAAACAGCAAAGTGAACATCTCATCCAAAAGAAAGTTAATTTTATTTATTTTTCCTCAAAAAAAAAAGTTAATTTTATTTATTAATGTTTTTAAATTTTAATAGTACTACTATTTCCATAGATTTTGGCAGTCTACTGTATAGTCCGTAATGCAATCCATTCCCCATCCTTTTTCAAAATTACTCCACATAGAGTGACATAGGTTAGCTTTGTTTTAAAATTTTGTACACAAAATGAACATTGTTAAAATATTAACATTAAGCCATGTTCTTTTAGACTTATATTTATTTCGATTTCGGTTTTTTGATTATGTTCAGTTCACATTCTCTCATGTTTAGCTTTCTCGCAGTTCAATTTCTCGTAGTTCAGAGCATGCCCACTCATGGTAGAACTGGCCATAAAATTGGGTCATCAACCTAGCTC
This sequence comes from Beta lomatogona, assembly GCA_947646795.1. Lineage (NCBI taxonomy): Eukaryota > Viridiplantae > Streptophyta > Magnoliopsida > Caryophyllales > Amaranthaceae > Beta > Beta lomatogona. The sequence continues at coordinate 85,879 of CANSNZ010000639.1, forward strand.
AAAAAAAACTTTGGATTGCATCTATGGTTTTTTCATGTTTTTATTTGGATCATGCTATAACTCAATCCATGGTTGGTCATTTTATGAGTATTATGACCCAAGCCAACCATTTGTGGTTATGTGGTAGTGCTTTAGAAAAGTTATTTTTTGTTATTCAAATTTTGTAATCTGAATAATTTTAAAAATACAAATTTTAGAAAATAAAAATTTCACCAATGGTACTATCTTTTTCAGATCTATAAATAGACATCTATTTTGCTATATTTTGACACACTTTTGAAATTAATTACTTTCTCTCTACATTATACACATGAATAATTATTTTTTGGAGGCTTTTATTCTTGAAGATTTTTTTAATCAAAATTAATTACTACTAAAAGAATCTATTTAGGATCGTAAATACACAAAATAATTTATTTATAATCTTGTATGATATTATAAATATCAAAAGGTATAAATAATTTATTGATGTAGGAGAGAGAAAATGAGATGGGGTATAGTAGTAGGCGAGAGAAGATGATGTTCTTTCTTTTTTGGGTCATGAGTGGGGTGCGTTTGGCAAAATGAGCCATAAGGCATGATCAACTTTTATAAAATGAGAGAGAAAGTTGATGAGAGAGAGGGATGAGATTTTTTTTGGGTCATAAGTGGCCATGCTCTCAGTTCAGTTTCTCCCACTCCGAAAGAACGGGTCGTACTACTACCTCATATGTCATGTCATATGGGTTTAACAAGTTGACTTTTATTGTACTTGCTCCGTTCTTTTCTGCTTGTAACGTTTTCCTTATTTGAAAGGTTTGAAATTAATTGTAACATATCTTTATTTGCTAATTAGTTGTTTGTATAAAGGTGTTTGGTAAGTAACTGATAGCTGATTGCTACGCAATTATGTAAAATGACCAATAAGGACATGTGCATAATCTATTGTTGTATTTTTTTATTGTTTATTTATGTAATTTTCAAAAACATTAGAACATAAATGTAATTGGTCCACTCATTCCCAAAACTCTAATGTCAAAAACCTCGTCCTCCTAGCTTTTTCTTTGAAAAAGCTTTTTGGACACAATCAACTAATTGAAACCTCTTTTTACCAAACACTCAAATTAGTGAATTGATTAGTCAAATCCTCTAATATGAGCTCAAACCTCTAATTTTGTCTCAAACCTCTAATTTTGTCTCAAACCTCTCTTTACCAAACAAGGCCAACGGTCCTTTTTGGCAAATAGAGTTTAGTTGTTAGAGTTTAGAGTTTTACCTTTTTGTTTAGTAAATTTGAATAACTTTTTACATAAATGTGTTTGGTAAAACTTAGCTGATTGCTAAAAGCTTATTACCATTTGTTTGTATAAAATGACATTTATGGACATATTAATTGATAGTAGTATGTTAGTATTATAATTACGGGTAAAAAAGGCATTCACACATTCTCTCACCTAATCTTTAAAAGAAAAAGCTCCAAAGAGGAGCTTTTTCATTTTGAGAGTTTTCACCCCAAAACTCTCTCTTGAAACTTTCTTTATCAAACACCCCCATAGAGTTTTTTAATTAGTCAAAAACTCTAAAAGTGGTCTAAAACTCTCTTTTTGCCCCAAAACTCTAATTGTCAAACACCCCCAATATCTTCCCTCTATCTTTCTTCTATCACATGGGTCCGACTTTTGATCTATCTATATCTCTCTCCTCTTCACATGGGTTTCTTAAAAAATGTGTCAATTAGATATGTTGCAATTATTATAGAACGGATGAAGTATCATTTACATTTCTCACTTTGACTATAATTTTCGATTGATATATAAAAATAAACATTAATCCCTCCATCTAAATTACTTGTTACATTGTTGTGGGCACAAATATTTAAAAGGCCCAAAAAGTATGGTAGAGACCATAATTATATGGGGAAATGACAATTAATTGGAAGTTAAGATTACAAAAATAAAGGGAAAATCTGAAATTAAAAAAAAGTAATAACCCTTATTGTATAAAATCCCCAAAACTTTTAATACCAACTAAGTTAAGAAATAAACAAATTTTGTCGGGTTTTCCAGAAAGGAAAAGCAAACAAATGAAAATTGAATATGTAGAGTGCTGATCTCAAGTGCCATCTATAATATTTCATACTTCCTCTATTTCTTTTTACTTGCAACAAATTGATTTTCAAACTTGTTAATGCTTAACTACAACCATTAATATCTTTAACTACTTATAATTAAAATTTATAAGAAGTAAATATTCGAAAAATATACATTGAGACGAAATTAACAAGATTCCACATGAATATGTTCTCCTTAAACTATAAATCACCAACAACTAGTAAAATTTTCACCAAATAAATTCAACTAAGTAAACAAACGGGATTTATATAACATATTAGAGCAATTCATAGATAGTGAAGTTTTATAAGACAGTTCACTCATTTGGTTTTTCATGTAATTTTAGCGTTAATGTTGAAGCCTTGAAGAGCAGCTGTGTGAGGAGACCTGGCGCCTGGCGGTATCCGGTAGTCACTTTGTTTAGATTCGCTAAATTAATTGAATGCCTATAATGACCTTGCTGATTCCTGCTATCCCCACCGACCACACTAAATTGAGACCAAAAGAATGTTTATTAGCTCACTCTCACAAGTTAATCATGGATTCATGGCCAAATTACCAAATTGGTGTGGAAAATTAGGGATCATTCGTCAATTTAGTATTTGTGACAATTGAGTTAAAAAAAAAGTAAGTTGGTCAACTACAGTTACATTTTCATTTTTGGGTCGAAAATGGAGCTATGACATTTTACTATCTTTCCTAGTTTATTCAATTAAGTTTACACTAGTCAAATTGAATATTGAAATGGGTTTATTACAACTTCTTGTAATTAAGACGTTAAAAGTTATCTCTAATGATAGAGAGGAGTTGGCCTTTGTCATGACCGAGATGAGTTTATGTCATTTCATTTTATATACTTCTATAACTTTTTGCCAGTTTATGCAAGATAGTTATCACTTTATGTATTTTTGTTATCTGTTCAAACATGTTATTTACCCTTTTATTTTTTTATTTTTTGTTTATAATATTGCCTTCAACAAAAAAATTTATACATATTGTTATTGTTTATACAATCTTATCAATTTATGCTTTGGAGGTAACTACCCCACGGGCTATTTACCCTTTTATTAAGTTTATACATATTGCCTTTCAACAACAAAAAAATTTATACATATTGTTATTAGTTTATACATATCTATATCAATTTATGCATATTGGATAACATATACCACGGGTTCCTGTGCGAGGGCAGCCTAGAGGTAATTCTTCTTACCACGGGTTCCCGAAAGGGGTCCCAAAAAAAAATATTAGATAACATATTTGTTATCAATTTATACATATCTTAAATTCAATTTATTACTAATAACAACTATGTACAGTTTGATATAAAATGTTCTTAAATTGATAGCAATTACGTATAAACTGAAAAAACTGATATGAATTACTCCATTTGAATTTAATTAGATACTTCATTTTGACAGATAACATTTTGTTAATAAATGTTTTTCAAAAAACTACCTTTTAGACTTATTTCTTCAAAAAACTTCCTTTTACAACAAATTTCTTTCAAAATACTAGAGTACCAAATAACGATTTTTGTTAAGTTTGTTAAGAAAGTCACATAATTACCACTTGTAAGTCAATGGAGGAATTACAAGGGCAAACTTAACAAAAATCATAATTTGGTTGTATTTTAAAAGAAATTTGTTTTAAAAAAAAAGTAGTTTTTAAAAGAAAAAAATGTAAAAGATAGGCTTTTGGAAAAAAAATCTTATAAAAGGTAATTATTGTAAGTTGTCTAAATTTAAAAATTGTGGCTAACGATTAAGCAACATAATGCAATGAACATGAGTAAAATTGCACTTCTCTTTTTGTGTTGTACTTTGGGGCTGTTCTCTCCAGCTTATTTTCAGTTCAGTTCAATTCAGTTCAGTTCAGTTCATTAATTGATTCGGTTCAATTCAATTCGGTTCAATTCGGTTCGGTTCGGTTCGGTTCGGTTCGTTCTAAAAATGATAATCATTACTATTAATTAGTTATGATTTAATTCGGTTCGATTCGGATTAGTTTTATTTCGGTATTTTATGAAGAGAATAGGCTCTTTCTATAAATATTGTATTCATACAGTCATACTGATGCTGATACTATTTGGTCACCACAAACTACAATTCTCTGGTCAAATCTTACCACGATGGACCTTCTAATATCTAAGAATAAATATGTCAATAATTTTAAATTTTAATCTATTTCAAAGGCAATTAAGATTTAATACTAGTTTAAGTTATATAGTACTTGGTTAATTATTGTTCAGTCCTCTAGTTAATAGCGTAATCCAAAGACCAAGTTGTATATAATTAAGAGATAAGAATAAGAAATTAGAGGCAAACGTGTGTTTCTAAATGTCAAGCAATATCATTGAACGTGGCTGCATTGTTCTCTCTGATGGAGACTGAAACACGAAGGCATGGAGTTGCCCCCTTTAATGTCTTTGTTGGAGCCAAGTATGTCACTTACAATCTAAAGACTCTGTCAGACTACCTTGGGAAATATGGTACTCCATGTTTGTTGGATCCCTAAATCATTTTCTTGACTTACGACAATTACTAACATGGTTGATTGTTTTTCCTTAGGGTAACACTTAAATTGCAATAATCCTTATAAGAGAGATGAACCGAAATTTAATTTAGTAAATGCGATAAGTTTATCGCGACCTAAAATTACTTTTATATATATATGAACCATTTTTTCCTCCTCTTAGAGTCACTATTTGCTTTGAGTTTCCCCTCTCCCCCCAATTGAGCACTTAAACATAAAAAACATGGTAAACTCCACTATGAGCACATAAATATGCTTACTTAGAAACATAAAAGAACGCTTTTGAATTAGGTGCACAATATACTTAGGCTAATTTTGACTTATTTTCAGAAAAATTAAGTTATGATAAGTTCAGATATGTTACCATAAGTTAAAATTAATGCAAATTATTTTAGATTAGTTCTAATAAGTTCAAATAAGTTTAGATTATTTTAGATTAGCTCTAATAAGTTTCATAAAAACCAATACGTTCAGATTAGTTAAATTAGGTTAAGGTTCAATAATTTCCAATAACTTCATATTGGTTAAATCAAGTTAAGACTAGTCAAAATAATTTAAATAGAACGCACCCTTATAGTGAAAATCGGGTCCATCTAAAAATTTGCAACATTATAAGCCTTTTTAGTTCCTATTAGAGCTGATCAAGGTTTGCCCGGTCCGAAAAATGCTCGGACTTGGGCAGATTTGTTGGGCCCAATTTTCGGGCCCAGCCCGACCCAATTATTTTGTTTGTTTAGGACAAGTTCTGGGCAACTTAAAAATGATTTTTTAATTCAAAATTTGGTATTCCCCAATTTCGGCCCCAAAAAGGCGGGCTTTGGGCATGAAAAGACAGCCCGAAATTTGTCTCAGCCTGGCAAGTGGGTAATATTTTCTTGAGACGGCCCCGGCCCGACTCGCCATCTGATCACCTCTAGTTCCTACTAATTTAGCGGGAGGTATATTTGTGTGCTATTGTATTGCAAGAAGGATTATAATATTATAGTACTATGGGTATTTTCTTTCTATTACTAGTTGTTCAAATTTGACTTTTACATCATCTAACTTTGATTTGAAAATATTATTTTCCTAGTATGCAAAACACATATAATAATTCAAAATATTAATTTGATCAGTCTCAATACATTATTTTCAAAATATCAAGTTTTTTTTTTCAATTCATTTTGTACTAATAGATCGTAAAAGATAAAACACCTAATAGCAAACCAAGGGAATTGGCATAAGAAAGAGAAGTGTTGTGAGAAAAAAAAGGCCATAAAATTAATCAAGCACCAAAGATAGTACTACTACCTTTTGTTATTGGAAAAATTGGCGCGAACAACATTAAATATTGGTTTGGTGCACAAAACAGCACGAACTAAATGAGGTGTGATACACAACACAAACTTTATGGCATAGGTGCGCGAATCAACATACATGACGATTTTGGCTTGAGATTCGTTTACCTAAGCCTTAAAGTTTGTGATGTGGAATCATGCCAAAATCGTTGTATATGTTAATTCGCGCATCTATGCCATAAAGTTTGTGTTGTGCATCACACCTCGTTTAGTTCGTGCTGTTTTGTGCACCAAACCAATAGTTGGTGCTATTCGCGCCAATTTTCCTTTGTTAATTATTTTAAAGTTGATTTGTATGGCAAATTATACCTTGTACAATTCCAAGCACCCAGAATAATTAAAAGGGTGTTAAAAAGAGAGTTGTATTAGGAGTATTCTGAATTTGCTTTAGAAAGCTTTAACAGCACTCTCCATTGTGTGGTAAGGCTAACAAACATGTGAAGATTGGAAGCATTTTTTTTTATTTTTTTTTGGTTACATAAGAATGGAGATATGGTCCAAATAAGTCAGTTGGTACCTCAATTCGTCAGCTGGTGCTTTGTTGCATTCTTGCTACTACAGGAGCACTAATTTATCTATGTTTTACCTTTCCTTTTTTGTGTAGCTTCTTCTTCACCTTTGTCTCTCTCCACCTTTATGCCAAACGTGTTGCAGTGAATCTTTGATATGGAAAGATATTAAAGGCGTATAATTAACCAAGCTCTTTAGTCTTAATTTCCAAGATTAATTTGTCATTAATGTTAATGTACCCTCTTTACCTAATTAATTAGAATCTGCAGTTATTTTTGGAAATTTTTTTAATGGAAAAACAAACTTTTTGAAGTCGTTGTTGATGTTAACATCTTGTATGTCTTAGGTATTGGGGTCAATTGCAACATCTAAATTCTAATACTACATGTCATATGAGGTTTTTGCTAGTTCAATGTCATATTGAATTTGATGGCCCAACTTTCGGTCTACATTCTGGTATTAGGTACTTAGATATATTTAACGTGCCACCACATATTGAAATAAGAGGTAAACCATGCACATTTCTTAGGTGTAGGACGTATAAAAAGCGAACGATTGGGTCATGCTCTTGTGAGAAGACTCGTGCTACATGCTTGGTCGGGCACTATAGCTAGCTCATGCTGCTCCTGCTCGTGACGCCGTTTAGACACAAAATCAAGGTTTGGACACGACACGACCATAGTTCGCCATATCAGGTTAGATGCCTAGGCTTGAAAAATTTTGTGTCAAGTTTATGTCTCGTGTTATGCTTTCTCTTTAAAAATGGCCTAACACACCCCTTAAAAAAAAATGGCCTAACACGCACAATATTGTGTTGTGCTTGGTTGCTTGCCCTGTACTCATGTCTGCTGTAATATTTTTTTAGTGATGGGTCATGTCATACTTCAGACATAACCAGCGCAGTGCCCTTTAGAATATAATCATGTGAGATATTTTTAGATCGTTATTTGTCAAACATTTGAATTACTAATATATAATTAAATATCATAATGATCAAAGGTGTAACTTAGAGATTGTGCACATTTCAAATTAATTATTTTTTGAGGTCCATTTCAAATGGAATCAACATATAAAAAAAAAAAAAGGACGCTTGTCACTTGGAGGTGTGGTTGCATCTTATAAACTCGAGTTGGTAAGATTGTGAACTCTATTTTACAGGTTTGATCATTACAAGTTGCGCTTGCGGATTTTATTGGCTGGAGATTTCCCTTATTCTTCCTCCTTAAAATATGTTGCCTATAAAATTGAAGAGGATTTGACATAAGCACTTTCAGATCAGTAGAATTTTTCATATCATTGATGAAAACTAAAGTGTATAAAGCTCTTTGTGTCGTACTCCTGCCAAATCTGGGGAGTTGGAGCCGGCCACACAGAGTTGTGGTTGGTTGACCTATCCTAACTGCTTACTAGTCCACACCTATGTACTCCTATTAATCATGGGACTAGTAAGAGTATGTTCATATCTAAAATTAAAGTTATTTTATTGACCCCTCTCGCGTAACTAATACTCCATCCGGTTCTTAAGGATCTTCCCTTTTTCCGTTTAAGTGCGTTTTCAAAAGATCTTCCCTCTTTTGCTTTATTCCTTATTTGGCAAAATAAATTTCCTTATTTACTCCTCTCACGTCACTATCATATGGGCCCACACCGTTACCTTTATTATACTTTATTACCCTCTCTCTCCTCTATGATCTTACTTTATTATACTTTATTACCCTCTCTCTCCTCTATGGTCTTACTTTATTATACTTTATCCACCCTAGACCCCACATCAATGAATCCTCATTGGTATCTGTAAGAATAGTAACAAGGAAGATCTTTAGGAACCGGAGGGAGTAGTAGTCTATTAGAATATATTATTACCCTTTCCATGGCCGTCAAAATTAATTAAGAAGAAGAGAAATAGAAGTAGATTCTCTATATTATAGAGTTAAGGGGCGTTTGGTATAATCAATGTAAACGGAATGAAAAATATTTGGATAAGGAGGGGAAATGGAAATAATAATTGTTACCTTTACTAGTTGTTTGATATCCTAGTGAAATGGAAACAATTGAGAGGTTTATGATTGAGAAAGAAAACGTAATTTGTTTCCACTAGTTTGATAAGGGTAACAAATGGAGGGATTATGTTTCCCTCCGAAAACGGTATTTGTTACTTAACACTCATACCAAACATTTAGAAATGAAAACACTTATTTGAATCCGTTTCCTACATCAACTTTTTCTATACCAAACACCCTCTTAGTTACATTATTCACTCCCTAAATTTCTTTAATAAAAACATAATTGAAATAATGATTATCTGCACTTTTGGGCTGTATAGTGCTGTTTGCCTGTTTAGAGCATCCTACAAGAAACATTTGTACGCATCTAATGATTATTTCTGCTGGAAAATGATAATCCTTCTCTTATTTAAGTAAATAAGAATACCAAGGTCTATTAAATGTTAGATAATTATATATTAATTGGCCTTATCATGTTCCTAAGTCTAAGACTCTAAGTGATAGAGGGATGTTAGACATTATATATACATTTCCTAATTTGTCTCCATTTGTACGTCTTATTACATTTTAACGTATGTGATTTTTAAATTTGTGAAAACTTTAAATGGTGGCACCATATACAATTAATGAGAGTAAAAAGGTGGGAATGTGGGATCATATGCAATCAAAGAGAGTAAGATGGTGGGATCATATAATGGGCTATTTTTTTTTTGGAAAATTGGACTGGAATAATCCCACCTTTGGCCGATCTTCTAATAATAATCCCACCTTTGGATTATTCTGGAATAATCCCACCTTTGGTTAGTAAATCGTTTTTTTGGTCCCAAGAACAAAGTGACCGAGTAACAACAAGTTACTAGCCCATTTCCTTGTTGCCCCACCACACCCCCACCCCCACCACCACCCCCTGCCCGCCCCACCCCCCACCCCAAATCCCCTCGCTGTCCTACCCCACCCCTCCCCCGTCGCAGCCCCTAGCAACCCCCTACCTAGTCGACCCGCAACCCCCTCCCCCCTCCCTTTCAAACCCCCCTCCTCCTGTTTCTTCCTTCGTCTTCCACTTCGCATTCCGCCGCCAACCACCATCACCGTGGTTTTCGCACACTAGCCGCACTCCCCTACTCCCTCCTCTCGTCCCTTTGTCGCTTCTCCACCACCGCAGCCTTACTAAATTCGACGGGGGGGGGGGAAATCTACAGGTAGGGGAAATCTACAGGGAAGGGGAAATCAACGGCTAGCGGCGGTGAAGGGGGAGGGTGGGGGGTGGGGTGGAGGGGAGGGGGGGAGGGGTGGCTGGTGTGTGGTACGGTGGTGGGGTGGGGTCCTTGGAGGGAAAAGTAACTTGGTTTACCGGTTTATCAAGTTACAAGTTTTTGGGACCAAAAAATCCATTTAGTAAGCAAAGGTAGGATTATTCCAGAATAATCTAAAGGTGGGATTATTTTTGGAAGATCGGCCAAAGGTGGGATTATTCCAGTCCAATTTTCCTTTTTTTTTTTGGTTCAGGAAAGATAATTGGTCCGAAGACCAACCCCTGCTAGGCTACTAGCCTGCAGGGCACACCAGCTCATTGGCTGGGTAGAGGGGATTTATACCCACAAGCAAACAACATTTTTATACAAACTCCCCAAATTGGGGAGTGATGAGAGTCGAACACCCGACCTTGCGGTTGGGAGGTGGGAGCACCAACCATTGGGCTCCCACGAGGACCTCATATAATGGGCTACTAGCTTTTTATGCACGCTATGCGTACGGCGATATTTTGGACATAACTATTACTCAATAGTAAAACAAACAAAAAAGCGAAAGTTAGTATCTAAGTTCACCTCCATTTTGTGAATAAGAAAGATTGAAATACTTATAAATAGTATTTAAAAACACTTTAATAACTAAGTGTAAGTAATGAAATTGCATCTTTAACTAATGTTTTTTTGTCAAAGCTCTAAACAGCCCCATGGACCATGCATGACAAAAAGAGACATAAACAATGCAGTCCTTTTTCTCCCTCTCTTCAATTTTAAGCTACTCCCCCAATTCCCAAACCCAACTCTCTAAATTTCACGCAATTCTTTTTCTCCCTTTGTTCAATTGAAACAATGCTGTCCTCACTTTCTCTCTCCTTTTCATCATCTTCCTCAATTTCCCCCAAATCAAACCATAAACTCGATTTCTCCGTGTTTTTAGCTAAATCGGCCTCTCAATCTCCGCTTATGTGGACTTCGAAGAGAAGCACTAAGTTTCTCAGTGAGTTCTCGCCGAGTTCAACTCCCGAGTCGCCGAATTCACTCTCCTAATACCTTCGATTATGATCTCATCATCATTGGAGCTGGTTTTGGCGGTCATGGCGCTGCTCTTCTTGTCGTGGATAAGGTATTTATGAATATTGAGTTGATGGGCTGAAATTCGATTATGGGTACAAATTTTTCATTTTAATATATGGGTTGAAGTATTTTTTCTCAATTTTTTTTTAATATCTGGGCACAAAAACAATTCGAGTTGAAGTATTTTGTCTCAATTTTTTTAAAAATATTTGGTCACAAATTTTAAGTTATTTTTGACGAAATTTGTTTTTGTTTTTCCGACCATTTTTTATGTAATTTTAATTTGAATTTCAACTATATCTGATGAAATTTTATATAAATTGTAATTTGAGTTTAATTTTTTTTTAAAAAAACTTCTAACACATCACATATTCGTAATATTTACTGTAATTTGAGTTTAAATTTACTCGAATATAGTACATATTCTTAATATATATACTGAACATAGAACATTAGATACTTTTATTTTCAATGACAAACTGCGTATCTGATTAACAGTAATGTATCCGCAAATTTGAAAATGTCGTATTTGAGAATGCCGTGAAGCTCTAATCTATGAAGAGAACTGTTTTTTTTTTTGTTTGGAGTTTATGTTATGGAAAAAATTGTTTGAGTTGTCTATGTAATGAGAATGTTATTGTATGTGGTATTAATGTTTGGTAAGTTATTGATTATGAATCTTTTTATTAAATCTTTTTATTGACAAGTTTATGTGATTGATCATTATATGAGTTGATTGGGTTTAGTAGAGATTTGATTGATTTTCTTTTTAGCAATTTTATACATGGAATTGGTTTTGATTAATCGCTAGAAGATGTATTTGGAAATTTGGAATATAATATTTACATTGTGGAGGGCATTTAAGTAAATTCCTATGGGGACACCATTGCTCCCCCTTGGCTTATATAATAGAGATATGGGATAGAGCTACTCTCACCGGTTTGTTTTAAATTTACAAAATGTGGATCTTTACACTATTTACATCCATCACTTTGTCCATCACTTTGTCCATCATTACTTAATTAATATGTAAGGAAAAACTTAGTTATGTGGAATCTTGTTACTTTTATTTCAACATATATTTTCAAATTATCATCATTTTACATATTGAAAATTATAAATATTTTTTTATAAGAATTGATAATTATAAATATTAATAGTTAATTTTATGCATTGATTGAAAAACAGGGGTAGTATATATAGTGTCCTAAGCAGTATTAACTATCAAGTATAGATTTAAGTTATCACTATTAAGGATATTCTAAGGAATCTTGAAATATAAGTTTTTGAGGATACCTTATAAACATTAAGGATGTTTGAATATATTTTGATAAGAAAGTGTATTTATAAACCCAAAACTGATATGCAGTTATATCCTTTACTTATTACAAGATTAATAACCAAGCATGACATATTAAAACCTCTTCTTAAAAAGATTATGTGTAAATCATTTATGAAATTTTCTCGGTTAGGAAAACATAATAAAATCTTAAATAGTCTCTCAAGTTATTACTCCCTTTACGAATTTTTTGGGGACATTTTACCATTTAGGGGACTTTTCTTAATTGTGATATTTGACCATTTTTCCTTATAAATGGTAGGTTGGTCCAACATCTCTCTTTTACTTTTAATATCTTTCTTTCTACATTTTTCACTTTTTCCGTACTGCTACTCTTTGTCTCTCTAAAAAAAAAAAAAATAAGAGATAGTTTCAGTACAAAAATTTCTTAAAATTTTTAAATAATTTTGAAGATTTTAAATTTTAAATATATAACTCATGAAAGAACAAGTTTTTTTTTTCTTATTACATAATGTATTTCAAACTGAACTCGGATCAAACACTAGTTTCCTCGTGAGCCACAAACTTCCAGTCTCTTGCTTGTGTGCTTAATCTATCTATACAAATATATTAAAAGGCGTGCATAAACAAGAAACCGTGCCACGTAGCACTCTCCCTATGGAGTTTTAGGTCATGTAATCCATGTACAATAAAAAAAATTAGAAATTGCGTAGGATAGGATTTGATCCCGAGACCTCAAGACATATATTAAAGTCTTAATCACTGTACTAAGTTGTATTTAGTGTTTTTATTATAAAGTATTATATTAATAAATGAAATTTTTTTTACCCTAAAAGATACGGCTTAATAACTAGCTACTCATTAAAAAAGATTGAAAGAGCCCATGAGAATGCAAACCCATAAGGTATTCGCTTAATTGTTGGCCCATATTTTAAGCATTTATGTAAAGCACTAGAGCCTGCTATTATCAGCCTCTAACAACCCAAAGGCCAAAAGTACACCAACTCGACCCAAAAGTAATTAAGCATTTCCTTAAATACTGCTATATTTTCATGGAACTTACAAAATGGAGTACTATTTTGTGAAAGTTGTGCATTAAGAACAAAATCCCATTGGAAGTGGGACAACTAATTTATTATTTATAAATTTAAGATTTAAGATTTAAGAAGTTCTTCGCATCAAAAACAATATTCACAAACATTCAAGGAAAGCTAGAAATGTTGGGTGAAGATTTATAAAAATAATGAAGTGAAAAAGTGGAGATGCGGGGTATCGATCCCCGTACCTCTCGCATGCTAAGCGAGCGCTCTACCATCTGAGCTACATCCCCCACTTATCAATGATCTCCAAATGTTAACATTTATAGAACTTTTTGAAAGTAGTCCCGTCAAACCAAAGACGTTCTATCTTTTCTCATATTGCTTCTTGTACATTCCTTTCAAGTTTCTTGTACTGCTGACACGCGACAAAGTTATGAAAAATAAGGTGAGTGCTGATGAAATTTGACACACATCTATAGCTCTTTTAGCATCTTGAAAAGGCCGAGCTCAGCAGATTGTCCTGTCCATGAACAACTCTGCTTACGAAATTTTATATGTATATATGGTCGAGAGGAAATAGGGTTTTGGGATACGAAAATCGCACGCGTCAAATTTGGATTGAATAAAAGATAATTGATCTGTCTAGAGTGCTTTACAATGAAGTAGTATATTGGCCCAGTGGGAAATCGTACGAACGTAATCGCTAACGATAATACTAGTAACGAGCAGTTCACTCGCAGAATGCCAACCTACCACAATATATTTGGTCGTTCGTGAAAGATTGCGTTCGCAGTGCCGCAGTGATATGAAGAGCCACTTGATTATCACAGACAAAGTGGACTACCTGACTGTAAAAACTCCAAGAGAAGCAAGAGAGCTGCATTAACAAATTTAGCATCTCATTTCGGCACAAACTGTCAAAGGACTAACTCAACCAAAAGTTTAAGCTAATGGTTGGAATGCCAAGATTGGTTTTGTATTTATCACAAGTAACAGCCATAGACCAATATCCTCCGCTTCTGCAGAAGAATGGGAGACAGTAGTTTGCTTCTTGGTTGTCTAGCAAATGGGAGAAGACCCAAGCATATGTTAGAAACTTCTGCTTGTTTGAATAAGTCATGTATAAGTTTGATTTTTCTTTTTTTTTCTCTGGATACATTCATAAATTTTCGGATAAACTGGAGCATATGAATTGCATCTCTTATTAGCTCTTTTCGTTAAATGAACTCTATGAAACACCTCTCCCTTTGCTAGAAATTTATATATGCAGAAGCAAACGTTTATCAAGTCGCTTATTGCAGGACATGAGATTTAAGTTTATATAGGAACCTCCAAACTGGGGGTCAAGTTTGTATTTATGCTGTTGTTACATAGCAATAATCTAACCAGTTACATATGGGATGTCACTCAAAACATTAATTCGGATGCTCCGGTGTTACAGTTATACATTGCTGGATAGCTGCAATTGTGGAGATACATACAATACAAAACAGTAATCAGAGTGCTATGTTGCTCAAATCTGTCAAAAACAATATGAAAGCTAGATCTAACCTTTCTATCTATTGAACTTATGGCCTATCTAACAGGAGGTAATAGTATAATACTTAAGTACATCATCCTCAAACACATGTTTTCCTTCATAAAAGTTCATTATCAATCAGAACCACCTCTGAAGTGGTAATGGATGACAATTAAAATTTGGGAAGACAAAGAGGTATTCGAGGATGGACAAGTATTATCATGGACATCAACAACATGTGATTTCGTCACAAAGTTCCCTATAAATATAACCAAAAAAATTTAGTACCTATCAATCAAGTCGTTAATGAAGATAATCTTCTGTTTCTGATTCTAAGATGATTCTTTCAGAAATTCCTATTGCTTATAATTAAATTACTTCTTACAACCATGTGTAGAAAGAAGCAATTTAATTCAGTACCATACTTTTTTTACCTTGTAATCTACACTCTTCCTTTTAAACTTCTGTGCATTATCCTGAAGAGAAAAAAAAAAAGCAGAAACCACAATACTATTTTAGCTTCCAATGAACTGTATAATGTTTCCTGAATGTCTGCTGATCTTCATCTTTTTTCAACCTGTGGGTTTTGAATCATGAACACATACATACATACAATTTTAAAAAAGTAGTTGGTTCCATAAAATAGTATGATTCATCTTACAAAGATACAGAACAAAAATTTCTCATTCAGAATCATCACCTTGACGAGTTGGACTAGCTGATGATTTCATAGGAATTTTAATCTCTAAGATTATGTCATTTTTAGCTGTTACCTCAGTCTTCTTCCAATCTGCATTTTCTGGTAATTCGATCCTTCGAACAAATCCATTTTCCCACCAATGATGACTTCTCCAATCCCTCGCCTTAGGATCAGAGTGTTGCTTCCACTGCCCACTAATCTCAAGAATCTTTCCTTTTTCCACACATACCTGTACAGAAGATTCTTCTCCTGTTCCTGTATAAGCATACCAGCTCTGTTAAAATGGCTTCTTTTCCAACTCTTTTCGATGCAAGATTACTAGTGTATAGTATTACATGAGCAAAGTTGAGTACCACGTAGCATCAGCAGATTTATCTATGTGTTTGGTAAATTATCTAATTTGTTTGGCGTTAGTAGTTGAGAAGGAGCTGAAACTGAAAAGAACTCATAAATAGCTGAAGCTAATAAGTTAACCAAATGCTTGAACAGTCTGGTAACACTAGCTGTTTAATAGCTCAAATGTAAGATGGAAAAGAGGATAACAAGCATATAACGCCAAACCCTTAATAATTTGGTCATCTGCATTAGTTAAGATTATATCTCCTGTAGTTGTCCACAATCCACATAGGACCTTCGTCTCAATTATATTTTGTCAAGTGTTATATGCTCTCGCAGACCTAATTTCTTCTTATCATTCTTGATGTTTGGCCTCCCTCTATCCCCTGAATTCTTCTAAAATCTTTATAATTTCAACTTTCTCTTATCCATATAACGCATCATCTAGGCCGCGTTTACCATGCCCAAATTAAGGTAACTAGCTCCTTTCTTATCTTGTTATTACTCCAACCTTCTTCCAAACATATCCATGCCAAATTCTATTTTCTTAAAGTGTTCTTGCACATCCATCTCAAAAGTCAAAATTCACATCTCTTCTACTCCGATCTTCCTAATATGATCCTACCTAAACGCCCAACACTTAGAACCATGTAATAACAGTGGTCTAATAACCGTCTTACAAATTTTCCTTTTAACGTTAAGTTTTTGCTAGTCGAACCTCTAGTTATCATGAATGAGATGCTATTTAATGTGTATGTCCATGTTTTACATACATACATTAATCCAAATAAAAATGTTTGAGAAAATCAGAAAGATACTAACCTGGTAATTCTGCTTTCAGTACATACTCTTTATCATTCTGAGTCCAATCAACTTGATTAAGGCCAGAAGCTCGTAGATTCGATAGCAAAACATCAGCCTCAAACTCCCACAGAGGAAAAGCATCAGATGGATCAAAAAACTTGCCAAACAACATAGGACTGAAGAATGAACCATCACCAAAAACTTTACGAATTGCTTGATTTCCTCTTGATAGGAAGGCTTGGAATTCATCCTCGGTAAGGGGAACGATCCATTTATGTGGTGTTCGATCTTCCAAAAGCACTTCAATCTGTCTAAGACCAGCCATCATAGAAGGTTGTATAAGAAACTTTAGAGTATGAAAATTAGTTTGTTATTTTGTTGTAATGGTAGTTTTAGTTTTATTCTTCTTATAGTATACTGAAGAAAAATCCTTTACAAAAGTAAAGAGAACAAATTCCTTGAGAATCTTTTCAGGATTGCAAAGACAACAGAATATTTCTTTCTCCATCACTTTCTGATCGATTGGCATGTTGCAATGCAACTTGTGTTTTGGCTCTTGATGGTTTACATGCACACATTTCTATATTTGCACATTCAAAAGGCTGAATATCAGTTTACACGCTTGTTGTCTTCAACTCTTCTTTTTATGCTGTTGCAAAGGACAAAAAGCTATAACTAGTTTTTGGACTTTTTTATGGTATCTCTTCATATATGTCCTCTGGGCTTCACCAGTGAAAGATAGAAGTAGTTGTATTAGTGAGAAGAGGCTTAATGAACTTGAACGCATGCCTTCGATGGAGCAGAGTCTGACCACAAACAAGCTCGTTGGGCTAGAGATCATTATTCTAAAATGGGTTGGTAATATATAGGTGTAGTAGTCCACTAGTCTACTATGTTAGTCAATCCCCTACTTCTTCAATGTGGGATGGGTAATGGATTACTTGTTAAGTTTTAACATAGTCGTATCTCAAGGAAAGTCATGCTAACCATTATTCATTCATCACATGCTTGTAGCAAGAATCTCTTAGATTTTACATTAAGTATGGTGTTCATCCATTGCAACTGATTTTTATTAAATTGAGTTGATTATTACGGGACACAACTAATTTTTTCTATTCAAGAAAGGGTATTTGACTATTTTCTAACTAATGACTAAGGGCATCCTTAATGATTGAAAAAAAAGAAAGATTATGTACTCGATCTTAAATGGGTTTCCTTATTGATCAAAACAAAGATTGGTGTGATTGGGAAAAAAAAGTGGCATGGGACGAGTGAAAGTATGATCGGGCGTGGGAGTGGGACCCACCGCCTCGATTTGACTTTCTTTAAATTTTTAGGTTTCCTTCACCAAAACGGTGCGTTTTGGCCGGAGCCGTGAGAGAGCTCCAGCCAAAACGCATCGTTTAGGGCCGGAGGAAACCCAAAAAAATCGAAATCTCGACGCCGCGGGCGCCGACATGCGCGGGTTTCTAAGCGCTTGCAGCGTGACATTTGTCACGCCTTTCCACATGGCAGCTTCCTATTGGGCATTAATAATATAACCGTTGTAAATTTTGCAACGGTTATATTTTAAAAA
Source organism: Beta lomatogona (assembly GCA_947646795.1). Taxonomy (NCBI): domain Eukaryota; kingdom Viridiplantae; phylum Streptophyta; class Magnoliopsida; order Caryophyllales; family Amaranthaceae; genus Beta; species Beta lomatogona. Next base: position 103,950 of record CANSNZ010000639.1, read on the forward strand.
ATACATATCAAAAAATATATATATATACCAACGGCTCTATTTTTTCGAGCTCTATAGATAGAGACCCATTTTGCTATATTTTGGACACATTTAATTTTCTCCATCTTTCTTCACTAGTTTCTTCTACTTGTTCTAATTTATTTCATTAACTCTTCTTCTATTGCTCTTTTATTTTAAAATTCTTATAAATATGGAGCCTAATAATCCTAATTATATAAGAAACCAACCCCAAAACCGCTCAAAAAACCAAATGCCTAGGCAACAAAATCGCTCAAATACCTCTCAAAATAACTCAAATTATCGTCAACCCTCTCAAAATCAGTCAAATTATCGTCAACCCTCTCAAATAATTACGAATCAAAGGGGTGAAAATTCTCAATATTATTCTCCTCAATATGATAACCTTTACCATGAATCTCCATCTAAAAATGCCAACCTTTCATATCGTCAACCTGATCCTAATTATGGATTTTCTCAATATCAAGAAGATTCATCTCCATACGATGATGTTGATGAGGATAGTGGTCAATACCAACAAGGTGATAATGATGTTGGTCAATACCAAGAAGGTGATGATTCTGATGATTCTGATGATTATGATGAGTTTGTTCAGCCAACTCAATCCTTTCCGCAATTACTATCACCTAATCTATATGAGCAACCACAACCACAACCACAACCACAACCACAACCACAACCACAACCACAACCACAACCCAAGCAATCAAACCATCCACCTAATGCAAAAGCAAGTTGTGGTGGTAAGAGGGTTTGGGATCATGTTGAAGATGAGAATCTCATCTCAAAGATTTATGAACACTTCTCTTGATAAGGTGATTGGGACGAGTAAAAAGAAAGGCGTCTTCCTGGGGAAAAGTTTGGGAAGCTTTCGAGGCAGGAAGAATTGCCAACCCAACAGAAATTGCTCCAAGAAATGCGGATATGGTGAAAGGTCGTTGGAGTAGACTTGCTCCACGGGTTTTAACGTGGGCTGCATTTTATGACGAAGCTCTTGCAAGAAAGAAGAGTGGTCAAAACGATAATGATGTTCTCAAAGAAGCTCATTTATTGCATAATAGGAAACATGGTAGGTTCATCCTCGAACATGCTTGGAAATTGATGAGGAGGTTTCGTAAATGGAGGGCCATAGTTAAAAAATCATTGAAACTCCACGTGGTCGCCCCAAAAATCCACAAGAAAATGTGGATTCACCGCAAGCGGAAGTAGCGGTAAAAGGTCGAGAGTTGATGGAAGTGACTTAATGCCCAAGACATCTACCAGTGGTGATGGAGGTGACGTCGAGCCACGAGGAGATGGTGTGAAAAAAGCGAAGTCTAAGCTGAAAGGGGTGGTTGGTCAGACAATTGAGTGTTTCAATAATTTTAATGAAAGACTTCGGATCCATTCATAGGGTAGGAGTGCAGATGTTGAAAGAGAAGCCAGAAAGTTGGAGGTTGAAACAAGGAAGGTTGCTGCAAAGGAACAAGAAATAGCGCTGCAAACCAGGAGCTTGAACATACAAGAGTATCATAAGAATTGGGATTTGCTGCAATCATTGTTTGCAAAGGAAAATCGAGCACCATTTGAGGAGGCAATGGTTGAGAAACTAACAACATGGTTGACGAATAATTCTCCTTTTTAAGTAATGTTTATGTTTTAAGTTAAGTTTATGTTTAAGTGTAGTTCATGTTTGAGTTTAAGTTTAAGTTTAAGTTTATGTTTATGTTTAAGTTTACGTTGAAGTTTAGTTTATGTTTAAGTTTAAATTTTAGTTTATTTTGAAGTTTATGTATAAGTTAATAATTGTATGTTTAAGTTCAATTAATAAAAAAAGTAAAAAACTGTACTTGTGTAAATTCTCGTTTAAGCCTCACTTATTATATGAATTGACATTTCAATACAGCTTTTTTACATTATTGTACTGTTTTTAACATTATTGTTCTGTTTTTAACATTATTAACCTGCTTTTTACATTATTGTACTGCTTTATGCACATATGTTATGCTTTTTACATTATTGTACTTGCTTTTTTGTATTATTGTTATGCTTTAACATTATTGTACTTGCTCTGCTTTTACATTATTGTACTACTTTTATGTATTATTGTTCTACTATATAACTCATGCTTGCTTTTATGTATTATTGTTATGCTTTATTATTGTACTTGCTTGTTAAATTATTGTACTTGCTTGTTAAATTATTGTTCTGCTTTAATGTATTATTGCTCTGCTTTTACATTATTGTACTACTTTTATGTATTATTGTTCTGCTATATAACTCATGCTTGCTTGTTCACCATTTGCTCACACCAAATATAAACACATTGTCAAATTTATACAATGAACTCCTTCAACTTAAACTTTACCGCTTCAAGTTCATCTAGTTCTGAGGATGAAATAAGATTATCCCGAGCAAACATTGATGAACAAATAGATGAATTCTTGATCAATGTTGTTCAACCAAATATTCCAACTCTTATATCAAATGTTACTCTAGCACCAAGGAATAGAAGAGCAAAAGTGACAGATCCTAATGAGGATCATCACCGGCCTATTCGAGGCAGGGAAGAAGGCCATAGACGATTGTTCAATGATTACTTTGCTGATCAACCAGTCTATCCTGCTCGTTTATTTCGTCGAAGATTTCGAATGCAGCGACATGTCTTTCTTCAGATTATGGAAAGTGTCGTACCAAGTGATACATGGTTCACTCAAAAAAGAGATTGTACCGGACGGTAAGGTTTATCTCCCCTTCAAAAGTGTACAGCTGCTATACGAATGCTTGCGTACGGGGTTGCAGCGGACTCGCTTGACGAGTATGTGCGAATTAGTGAAAGCACAGCTCGAATAGCATTAATGAAATTCACCAAGGGGGTTATCAACCAATTTGGTGCCGAGTGCTTGAGACGGCCAACTCCGGATGATTTGGCTAGACTACTTGGCGTACGGTGAAGAATGTGGATTTCGTGCATGATCGGCAAAGATAGATTGTATGCATTGGGAATGGAAAAATTGTTTGACGGCATGGAAAGAACAATATCAAGGAAGAGCTGGTGTTGCTACAGTAGTTCTTGAAGCTGTGGCTGATCGTGACTTATGGATATGGCATTCTTTCTTTGGGATACCAGGTTCGTGCAATGACCTGAATGTTTATCACCGATCTCCTATGTTTAGGGATGTTTTAGAAGGTCGAGCACCACCCGTGTAGTTTATGGTGAATGGTAACCAATACGATAAGGGTTATTATCTCACTGATGGTATATATCCGAATTGGGCAACATTCTTTCAATCAGTTACATGTCCTCAAACTCGCAAGGACGAGTTACTTGCTCATCACCAAGAAGGAGCTCGAAAAGATGTTGAGAGAGCATTTGGGGTGCTGCAATCTCGCTTTGCTATAGTTCGTAAACCATCCCTCGCATGGGATGAGGAAATTCTCAATGATATCATGTTGTCTTGCATTATCATGCATAACATGATTCTGGAAGATGAACGAGATACATATGCACACTACGCAGATACTACTGAGTTCACTTCAAACACAAGTAATAATGCCGACGAATTTGAATATTATCATGATCGGATTGTAGATATCAACCGTTACATGGCGAATAGAGATGCAATTGAAGATCAGCATGTGCATCAATCCTTGAAACGTGATTTGGTTGCCAATATATGGCAGAAGTTTGGCCGTAACGCTAATTAAGAGCATTTCATTATGTAGTTTATGTATTTCGTTCCTAATTAAATTTATAATTCGTTCTTGTATTTCATTATGTGTCTCTAAATTAAAAATATATTAAAAATGCTTAATTGTGTCTCATAATTTAATTATTAGATCGTTAATTATGTATGCATAAGATAGTGGTAGCTAATTTCGTATTTAATTAATTAGTAGAAATATATTAAAAACGCTAATTGCATATGCTACGTATTAATAATCGCTAATTATGTAGATAACCTAATTTTTAAAATAATAATTATAATTTACAAATTATTAATTTAACTAATTAATAATAAAATAGCAATTAGTAATGAATATTTCATATCATTAAAAAGTAAATAATAAAAAATTGTATAATGGTGTTTGGGTGATGAGAGAGAAAAAGTAGTTGGGTGGGGTCAAAAAGTAGGAGAGAGAGGAAAAAGTAGTTGGGATGATTTTTTTTTTTGGTTCATTGTTAAGAAGAAAGTGGGAAAAGATTGTGGGATGTAATTTTTTAGAGAGAGAAAGTTAGAAAGGGAGTGGGATGATATTTTTTCATTCATCATTAATGGTGCTTAAGTTATCATAAAATATACAGCAGTCTTGTGTAGTTGTGTACATCACACGTATAATATGCACCAGGCTTGATCATTCTAACCAAAATAAAGTTCGCCTTTGAGATTAACTCAAATAAATGCACCCTTTGTTACACGATTTTGTGAGTAACTAGTTTTTAGTCCCCGGTGATGCCCGTGTTGTTAACATTTTCATGTTAAAAAACATTACCTAATGTTGCATAGCTTATTTGTAATATTCCGTTAATTTAAACTTGCTTAAGTAAATAGTGGTTTCATTATGGGTGTGACTAAAATTTGTTATACATTATGATTAAAATAATTATATACAATAGTGATTAACAAATAATAAAAATTGATGGTGTTAAAAAAAAAAGTCAACAATGGAGTTTTAAATCAAGACATAATTTTTATACACAATAAAACTTAAACTTCAATTAAAAATTCCAATCCACACCAAACACTCCCAAAATTCAATTTTCTTTCATCAATTCCATCAACACCATTCACAAAATTAGAACATAATCATGGCTATAAATAGCCATACATGCCTCTCAAACCACCACAGTCACCACCGGTGTACCACCGGCGCACCACTTGCACCTCTCGACGCCTGCCTTCGACCACCGCCGGCAAACGTCGTCGCTCGCCGGATCCCAACCCGCAGCCCAGTTTCTTCTCTCCTCATTCCCTCGCTTTCGTCCCCCTGCCCCACTCATGTTCAATTCGCTGCCGCCCGGAGCTTGGTTGCTCGATGAGCGCCGCCTCACAACCGCCAGACTTCCACCGCCCAGCCTCGTCAGCTCGTCACCACTCGCCGGAGCCCAAGCTCCCCTACTCTTCGCTGCTCCTAGTTGAGCAGAGGTATAAATTACCTCTTAAGTTTTGGTTTTATTATTTAGTAGCTAAGCCCAATTATGCCTATGTTGAGTTAGTTTAGTTTTAGACCTCAATCTAATTAGTTTAAGTCACCTAGTTAACTACTTGGGATGATTTTATAAAAACTAAACTGATGTAGTTAGCTTTAAGTTAAGCCACTAAGTTTAACTCTTTTGTTGGATTGTTATTACTTAAAAACTAATTGGATTATAATCCGTTAAATTTATTAATCACCTAGTTTAAATCTGAATTTTATGATTAAGGGGTAAAATAGTTTGTGTAAATTTTTTTATGATAATTAGTTTAATTCATTAATTTATTAATATGTAAGTTTCTAGATGTTACGCTAAAATTAAGGTTATAAGTATGATAAGTTCGGCTTAGCTAAGATAATATAGATAATCATTATAGTTTAGTAACAATCAAGCTTAAACTTGTTTGTGGAATAAACGAGGAATTTGATAGTTTAATACATTATCAATCACTAATTTAAAAATTGGTGAATCATGTTAAGACTTAGAGATAATAATATTGTTTTATGGTTGGTTCGGTATAGTATATTCATTTTAGTAACAAGTACTTATAGTTGGAAGTATTAGAATATGAAAACCTTATTTACAAGTTATTAAACATGAATTAGAAATCAAGATTAATTTGTTAATGCCACCTAAATATATGACTTTTATGATTAAAGGACGTTAATAATAATAATAACATGAATAGTAAATCAAGATTATGGTTATAATGTTCACCTAAGTATGACTTTTAAAAAAAGACTTTATAAGTAATGTCATAAGTATTACAACGCCTAATCAATTAATATTTTAGAAAAGTCGTCCTAGTTAAAATAGTAACGAATTCCGTTATTTAACTCTTAATTAGATTAAAGGATAAAGGATATTACAAGTCTCCCTTGCTATCAAGGTTGTTAAGCAAGAATCCAGGTAACGTCTACTGCTAACACCCGCACTCCCCTTCCAACTATGTTTCATATGATGTATTTTTACGAAATGTTTATGTCATGTTTTATATGGTGTGCGGGATATGAAATGTTTGGTTATGTAAATAATGTTTATTAAATGATTTGATGCTATGAAGCATGACGACTTTGATGTTACGAATATGATGATGATTATGTTATAATTATAATTATGCACCATGGTTACGATTACGATTATGTAATGTGATTATGATACGTTAAAGAAATGAAACATGATAAAGTTTAAGTGGGCGACGGTTCTGGGCAGGATCCCGTAGGCACCGCAAGTGTCACCTCTGTTGTGACCGCCCTTCCGGTTAATGATTGGGCACCGAAAGTGTCACCTTTGTTGTGACCGCCTTTCCGTGGGTACCGCAACTGTCACCTTTGTTGTGACCGTCCTTCTGTATAATGATGTGGGCACCGAAAGTGTCACCTATGTTGTGGCCGCCCTTCTGTATGTTATGGGGAGACGTCCCTTTCTGTTGTACTAGCCAAGTTACCAGAATAAAAGATATGTGATGATGAACACGATAAAGAATAATGATAATGTTTTATGATTATGATTTAATGGTTACGTAAGATGGAAAGATAATGATGAAGCTCATGATATGTTTATGTAATGATCTGATATGATTATGAAATGGTTTTACTATTCTCTCCTCCCTGATTGCAACTAAAATGAATTGAAATGCTTTTACGATGTTAGGGTAGTATGTTACTGATCCTCGACTCATGACGTTTTGTTCTTCTGTTTTAGGTATGGACGTGAAATACGGGATGACGTAGCAGTGAGGAATAATTAACTTTTAAATTATGCAACTATGATAGTTATATATTATAAGATCATTTACACTAGATTATGATACATTAGCTATGTCTAAGTTACTGATAAATTCCAGGTTTGGCTAAATTATAATATGTTTAGTTTTAAGAAAGTACGTTGCCTTGTGCCTTCCTGACGGGAGGTACGGCAGTGACGCTCCAACTAAATTAGGTCTTCCGCTGCTAATAAACTATTAATTAAGCTGATAATGATGCTTAGAAGTCGGAACGTTACCGGTTGGTATCAGAGCCAAGGTTTCGGTGCCTGAAGTGAATCCTTGAAGGTTTCACGTTAAGAATTAATTAGAACTTTAAGTAATCCTTAAAATGAAAATTAATTGCTTAGTTAACTTATAAGGAAATGATTGTAAATTATAATGACACACTAAAACTATAGTAATAACAAAATGAGTAAGTCATTAAAATGGTAAAAATAAGGTTAAGAAATGGTGTAAAATAAGTTATGTAAAATGGAAATGAGTGTGAGTGTTAGGATTCGGGAAGGGAATGCTTTTATACCTTCTATGATGTTATGACATGGTTTATCAAAAGAATATGCCATGAACGTGGACTGTTTGACGTGCTAGAGAATGACAACGAGTGGAATTGACCCTACTAATGGAGGGAACGGGAATCCCGAATCTGAAGTCACACTTGAAGAAATGAGAGCAAAGATTGATACTCTGCGAAGTGACCCTGTTTTCGAAGATACGCCTGAAAATGCAAATGGAAATCAGGTGGACTTAATGAAGTTAATGATGGAATTTTTACAAGGAAACTGGCAAAAGGCCAAGACAGAGCAGGAAGAATGCTCAACCATGTTCAAAAGGTTTTCAGCTCATAACCTACCAACTTATGATGGAAAACCGGACCCCACTGAGTTTGAAGAATGGTTGAATAGCATGGAAAAGTTGTTTGACGCCACTCATTGCCCTGAGAAGTGGAAAGTTAATTTTGCTGTGTTTTACCTGAAAGGGCAAGCAGATCTTTGGTGGAATACTGCCAAGGATACGCATAATCAACCTGGGTGTGGATGGGAAGGCCTTAAGGAGGCTATGAGAAATCAATTATATCCCCATCTTCTGCAGCCTTCGGATGGAATATGAGTTTATCCATCTCGAAACAAAGAAACATGACTGTATTGGAGTATGCTGTTAAATTCAATGAATTAGCTCGATTTGCTCTTGATTTGGGGACAACTGATCGTCAGAGGATGAATCGGTTTGAAGGAGGTTTGAATTTGGATCTTCAAGAAAAGCTTGCAGCTCATATGAGTAGATCCTATCAGGAACTGTATGACAGAGCTATCAATGTGAAGCGGAAAACAAAGCTTCGAAAGGAGGCATTTGAGAATGGAAAAAGAAAAAGGGAAACTTGTGATGGCGCCACTCCAACAACAACGTCAACAAAAGGCAAAACATAGGATACTCGGGGAATAATCGTAGGCACGTTCAAAGGCAACAAATGTGGAGGGCAAGGACACTTGGAAAGAGATTGTCGTCAAGGAAGTGATCTATGTTATCGATGTGGTTAGCCCGATCACATGATCAAGAACCGGTCCAACTTCGATATGGCGAGGTGAAAATGTTACAAACCATGGCTATAATGGAGGTCCAAGCAATGCAAACGTCAATAGGAACCCTACACGTGGGCCTACACAAGCGGGAACAACATACGTGATGCAAACGCACGAAGTTAATGATACCTTCCCTTATCCCTCTGCTGATGCTTAAAAAGTATGGTAGGACATGGATTGATGAACGCAAAGTGCGTATGACGGACGATGGTTTTATCTAGTAATGATCAAAACACCCTAATCTGTTTAGTTGAATGACTTTGTTACAATTACGCAAAGTTATGTATGTGTGCTATGTATTGCTATGTATATGTGAATGCGACGTTGAAATTTTATGAAATGCCTTACGTTCTGCACTTGACTACGTTTAACAAGTTTCGGGATGAAACTTTTTCTAAGGGGGAGAGGATGTAATATCCCGATAATTTAAACTTGCTTAAGTAAATAGTGGTTTCATTATGGGTGTGACTAAAATTTGTTATACATTATGATTAAAATAATTATCTACAATAGTGATTAACAAATAATAAAAATTGATGGTGTTAAAAAAAAAAGGTCAACATAATTTTTAAATCAAGACATAATTTTTATACACAATAACACTCAAACTTCAATTAAAAATTCCAATCCACACCAAACACTCCCAAAATTCAATTTTCTTTCATCAATTCCATCAACACCATTCACAAAAATTAGAACATAATCATGGCTATAAATAGCCATACATGCCTCTCAAACCACCACAGTCACCACCGGTGTACCGCCGGCGCACCACCTGCACCTCTCGACGCCTGCCTTCGACCACCGGCAAAATTAGAAGATAATGATGAAGCTCATGATGTGTTTATGTAATGATCTGATATGTTTACGAAATGGTTTTACTATTCTCTCCTCCCTGATTGCAACTAAAATGAATTGAAATGCTTTTACCATGTTAGGGTAGAATGTTACTGAGCCTCGGCTCATGACGTTTTGTTCTTCTGTTTTAGGTATGGACGTGAAAGACGGGATGACGTAGCAGTGAAGAATAATTAACTTTTAAATTATGCAACTATGATAGTTATATATTATAAGATCATTTACACTAGATTATGATATTTTAGCTATGTCTAAGTTACTTATAAATTCCAGGTTTGGCTAAATTATAATATGTTTAGTTTTAAGAAAGTATGTTGCCTTGTGCCTTCCTGACGGGAGGTACGACAGTGACGCTCCGACTAAATTAGGTCTTCCGCTGCTAATAAACTATTAATTAAGCTGATAATGATGCTTAGAAGTCGGGGCGTTACATTATTGGTTAGAACTTTGATATATTAACCTGAGGTCACGTGGTCGAATCTTATATGTAGCTTGTTCCTATTTTTTAATGTCTATAATGATGACATGAAATGAAACAACCAAAGGAAGAGGGCCACGTGGAGCGTAGACTGGCTTAAGAATGTTTTTTAATATATTGGTATAGATATTCCTCATGTATACTAGTTTTGTGCATTAGGAAGCCTGATATACACCTCACTTCTTATACAGGCTTCAATTAAAGTGTTTCTACACGCGATTCAGAAATTTTTGCTATATGTGGAGTTACTTTTGGTATTTATTGATATCTATCTTATTTATCAGATAAGTTGCTACCAATATCTCTTCCAGTTAATATCATCAAATTTTATAATGATAGTGAGCACCATTTTAGGGAAGTTTGGAACAAATTTAATATTTTTCCTTTTGCTTACCAATTGGAAGAGGGCTTGGTACCAATATAGTTGTGTTGTGCGAGATTGCCGAGATACCAACTTGGTATCGCACGTATAGATACCAAGTGTTTTTGCTATATGTGATCATCATGAATGCATGTTTTGCCACAGAGACATACAATGTGAGAACAGAATATTTTTCGTGACTTTATTTTGGAAGTGTGATTATGATCATGAGGCATCTTCTCGCATCTTCAGTTACTTTTTACGATTGAAAATCTAGCTTATGAAGAAAGTGATCAAGTATGGCTGTCTTTTGTTTTTAGCATCTTATAATTACTTTTGCTAAAAAGGAGGGTTAGGATCAGTTTGATAGATGCTTGTTTTCATGGCCTCATGATATATGAAGTGATCACTTTTGAAGTGGTTATTAGTGCACCACCAAAATAATTGAGATCAGGGCTACATAGGAGGTAGTATCCATCATAGTATTTGACTTTAACACATATCATAACTTGAGGTAGTGGAAATTCTTTTGAGTCACTTCTATATCTTTTTTCCCTCCTTTTCTTTGGTTTTGTTGGGAGCAGTTTAATCAAATGTATTTTATCTCATCGGAAGGCTAGAGGGAAGAACTAAGAACCCTAATACCTTCCACATCCAAACTTCCTCTTGACAAAATTTGTGAACTCCAAATCTGTAACTCCTGCATGCGAACCATTCATTCTCCTCTATGATCTTTGTTATGAGTCTGCTATCTTTTGTATTTCATTGCTCTAATTTCAGTTCTTCTAATCTTTCGTTATTACATTTCTTTCTTTGCCGAAAACTAGAGGTGCTAATAGAGCTAATCCAAGCATGAGTTGGGTTGTACTTTCTCAACTAGAGGCTTATTTACAAGTCGAGCATTGACCGAGTTAAGTCAACTCTACAGTCGAAACCCTAAGCTGAGTTTTTATCGAGTAGAGAACATGTGTTAAAATGAAAAAATACAAAGTTGTTGGTCTTTTTTTAATAATAATTGCAAGTGACGTTTCAATCATCAAATAAATTTTAAAATAGCTATGAAAATGTAAGAAACTGAGTTCACTTGGTATTATAATTAGGAAGGCACACCTATCGTATTAGATTTTTTTCCAATAAGAAAATCATATTCATTTTAAATTTCTCCAAAAGTGAGATCACCAATGAAATAAACATGGCTAAGCCTTAGACTATGTTAAAAAATAATAGATATAGAGAGAGAGTAGCTAATACTTGAATTGTAAAGGGTGACTATGTGAAAAGAAAAG